>JAAXOA010004715.1:0-10013 GCA_036561885.1 Salina celebensis
GTACAAAAGTACCTGCCTGCTGCTGTTGCAGTTATCATCTCAATTAGGTACCTTAATATGACTTGTAAAAGAAGACGAGTAAATAATTTATTTCAATAAAGTTTTCAGTAAAATTATTAAAAAAGGAGTTTTCTTTCCCATAATATGTTACACTCTTCATCTTTTATACATTTACAGCAGTGAGGATGTTATTTTAAGGCAAGAAGGAGTAATCAAGGGAAATGAATACGCATCCTCATAGATTGTAATCAATCTAATAAGTTAAAAACCTATAATGTCAGACAGAGAATTTGCAAAATGTTCAGTGCCTATAGAAGCGCTATATAACTTTCCTTTAACAAAATTTACATCGGTTGTCTGAGCCGGTTACATGCAATATAAAAACAACATTTAAAAAAATATAAAACATAGCAGTTGGTGGGTAAAATTTTACATACAATAATTTAATAAATTGACAGGTAGAACTTGTTGCGTTGGGTGGTCCATTAAGCCACACTAAGTGTTATTTTAATCTTTTTATTACTAAGCAAGAATTTCCCTGTGGTGAGAACAACGAAAAGCGTTAAAAATATAGTTCCTTGTTGCTTATTCTGACTTTCTCAAATGATTTAATAAGATGTACTATTATATGCATGTATGTTTCTGTAATAAAAACATAAAACGCTTTTAATGTGACGGAACTCATGAGTAAAACATAATAAATCAGTTATATTTATCAATTACCAAACAAAATTGTTGACTTTTGATATTTCTCAGCATGCTCTAGTGTCATAAAGAAATTGTATTTTTTTTCCTGTTGGGCTTTCCTCTCTTTCACTGCTTGATTACTTCATAGCAATAAAACCCAGAGAGGAAAAAGAGGTGTATTCGCAAACTTGTAATTACCTATGTACACTATTAATTATCTCCATTGAAAGTTCAAAACTCTGAACCGTTATGTGTAAAAATTGAATACATTTATTGTCCTTTTTTACATCAATGTAAAAAGAACAATTGGGGAAAAGTGTCATAACTTAATTGGAAATAACTTCTGGTGTGTGTATTGTATAAATAACTACAAAAAGGCTGATGTTCATCTTGTAAAAGTTTTTTTATTACTTTTTACTAGCTATTATATGTTACATGTACATACATCCGTTCATATTTTCACAAAACATTCGGCTTCAACCTGTCTAACCACAGTTCAAACTTATGCAGCCCCTTCAGGTCAATCGCCAACTTGTCTGATTGTCTATCATTTATATGGAAGTATGTTAAACATCAGACAACGATGTTGTTACAAGCAAACGCTAATTAAAAAAGGATGCTTAATGAATCCTATAAAATTGTATATTTTTGTCGTTTATGTCACCTCACACCTCTAGGATGCAATTACGTTTCTCTCTCCGACAATGACAAAGTGCATCATAAACGTTACAATTTGCATAATTTGTTTTTATGACAGACAATTCATAGCTGCTATTGTCTGGCAACCGTCTCACTAGTCACTAGCCAAATAGCCCCACTGCCTACTTTACCCTAGTGGTCTGTCGCTATTTTTTTACTATGCCAAACGATTTATTTAAAAAGGCCTAATATTTTTCATTTGCAAATTCTTTACCCTCACAGTAGTGTTTTAATCAGATATAAATCAATCAATCTCTATTTTATTGTTCACAGTACACGCGAACTGTTATTTTCTAATAGTAAAAAAAACTGTACACGACGAGTACAGTTATCATCGCAATGGTTGCCGCGCTATTATTGTGTCCTATCTCATTAAAAAATCTGGACTCTTTTATATCACTCTTAACGATCTCCCTCTCTCCCTCCTGTTTCTTTATCAAAATGCAATCGTGCAATAACGTTTACTCACCTCATCTCAGTTAGGCACTTTAGATTCTTATATTTGAATGCTAGCAAGTGTAAAAGGAACGTTATCTAATTGCAAGCTTTAAACAGTTTTTCGTTGGAAGATTGGGTTAAGAAAAGTTAGTAAAGCTGCTTCAACAAAGTATGTAATTCATAGTTGTTCTAAGATTATAGGGTGTACGCATGTGTGATTGTACAAACCGTTACTGGTAAAACTGGTGCCTTCCTCCAAAAACTACTCAGGTATGACAATATTATGGTGGTGGCTTTTGAGACTATTTTGTGAATAAAATTTACCTACTAACTTAGTAATAGAAGTGAACCCTTCAACGACCTTCCTTAGAGCCCCATGATTTTCGTCGTTTTTTGCATCTGAGCTAGTGATCCGCACGATTTGAGTGCGTAGATTAAAGATAGCTTAGCGATCATTACTAAGAAAATTTCGCGATACACAAAAATATTTGCAGAATCGTTCGTTTATTTTATAAATACTTTAAAATTCTTTCTTCTAACCGAAAGCGTTGATGCTGATAAAAGACAATCGATAGCATTCCAATGTTGCAATTTGAGCCTATCATGCACACTGACAAAACTGACCACTTTAAAAACAATGGATAAAATGAAGTAAAACAAAACGCTTGAGTAATATGATATTATAATAGTTGTTGTGTTTCTCGCAGTATTCTATTGATGTACCTGTTTATTTTCGCAAATCAGTTAATAAGAAACACATTATTAATACGCGACACATGACGCCCACAACGTTCACTTTTTTTATATTGTTTTGTGAACTAGTTACTATTACGGATACAAAGTTAACTGTTTTTTATATGCAAGAGTACTTGAAACTTGACAGCCTACCTGTTAACAATACCATATTATTGGAAACTTGGTGCATCAGTGAAGAAAGTGAACACGTGGTGATCCTCGTCATTTCATTTTTAGCCATAAAATAGTATTTATCTGCCCACACTTCATTATTAAATAGCAGCTCAACATTCAACTTTCATGAATTCAAGGTGTATGACTAATGTTGTCGGTTGACTCTTAAACGTCACGACTAGTTAACGAGTGTGCATCTTATGATGTCTATGAAAATCCTATTTTGCACCCAAACTTAGTGTACCGTAAAGGATCGCCGTCTTTTTTGCTTCATTAAGAATGCAAGGAGATTGATGAAATGGTTCTGTGAGCACTTGTTATGACCATCCTTTTGACTCATTGTCGCTATGAATTTGGAGATGCATAAAACGTTTTGGACACAAACTAGGAAAAAATAATTATGGCAAACAATTCGCATTCATAAAACTGTGTACCTGTGCGCGCTGTATGAAATTGTTACAAAAACAAACGTAAATGACTCAAAGGCTATAGGTCAAGAAAAGTAAAAGGGAAAATGCGAACACTTTTATTGTTTTTATAGTCTTTCCTTGCAATCCTGCTACATGTGCACTGCGCTGTTGCAGAGGTCATCAAAGGTGACAATATATATATATTTTCAAGAAAATATAAAAACAACTTTTATAACAATTTCACGCGAGATTTTTTTCTACTAAAAAAGGCGATCGTGTACTAAAAATACGTAATACTTTACGGATGCACATTTTGAATAGTCTCATTGAAACTGCTCCCATTTTGCTGTCAAGAAAAACATTATCTCGTCATCAGACGCGCCTTCACATTATATTTTTTGCAATATTATTGCACAACTTTACGGATGCACATCTTGAATAGTCTCATTGAAACTGCTCCCATTTTGCTGTCAAGAAAAACATTATCTCGTCATCAGACGCGCCTTCACATTATATTTTTTGCAATATTATTGCACAGGTAGACAGACATCATTTTTTTGCAAAAAAAAACTATCATGAAAAATCAATTACCGAGCGTTGTCGCATATGATAGCAATACTAAATTGACTTTTATCGCTTAAATCTACGCTGAGATATTGCTAATTACGTTTTTAATTAAAAATCTTTTAAGAGTTTGAAATGCGCTCAGGCTTTCAGCCCCCATAAAATTGTTTGCAAAATGTCAGCTTAATGAGCTGAAAGTCAGAAATTTAAATCAATTCAGAGTTACTCAACGCTCTCATACATAATCATCACTTATTCCATAAAATCCCATTTAAAAATTGTTTGCTTTACTTTCACTACTTCCCTTCAAGACCTTCTCAATACTGAATATTCCTTTGAGATTTTTTATAGTGAAAGGATTTCAAGTCAAGAGCCCTCAAGCTTATGCCAAACCGTTTGTCATTCAAATCTCAAACTGGTCACAATACACAATGGAGTTATATCCTTACCCGTCTAATATTTGGTCTCACGACTAAAGACCAACCGCAGTGTCAAGTGATTCATCACTGCAACGATCTAGTCAAGAGAATTGAAAACGTAATCTCTGAAAGCCCATAAGGTCATCGGTTAATAGCTACCGATCAATCGTTTTTAAATCTTTCTATTTACAATTTAGTCACTTCTCATTGCCAGTCCAATTTTAAATCTTATTCACTAATCAACCAATATTATTAGCGAATAAATCATTTTGGGCTGCCGATTACAGAGGCTCTATTTAACTATAAAAGACTCCTCCTAAATATTTATCATCTTTTTTCATCCTATTGCATTTTTATACTCAATGGAACAAAGTCCTGGTGCAATAAGGCATCAAACCTTTTATGTCTACCTTGACATTTCGTAGTACTCCCTCGTACCCAAGTAAAGAAATAAATCTGACTGAGCCATTCATATTTACCTAGCCAAGAGTATGACAAGCCCACGTAGCCTCATAAAAAAATTGTAATCTACCCAGATAGGAGGTATAACAAACGAAATATTTAAAAACCCAACTACTTCATGTACGCAACAAGAATTCTAACTCAAACACAATAAATATCTCACAAAGACAAGGAGAACCATTTACGGCAAAAGTACAAACTAATGAATGGAATCATCGTAATAAAACATTCTTTATCTCACTTCTTTAGAAATATTGTCTTCAATCAGTTGAGAAAAAGAGCTACTGCAACAAGATTCAGATACGCAGACTGACATGAGAATAGAAAGACCTTCGTTTGTGAACTCCGGACTGCCTAAAATCGTGTTACATGTCTGTCCCCTTTTCTTTCACACTTATCAAAGTTGTTACTGATTAACCCGTGAAATGAATGCGTCTGGGCCAACGCACACCTTTTATGAACTTGATAGACCACCAGTAAAGGATACGCGTAATAAAAAAAGTGGAATTTATCGTCGGACATAACAACTTACTGTGTCGCAAAGTATTCTTCCTTCCCCAGCTATAAAAGACAAACACATGAAATTTTCTTTGAAAATTAGGCAGATTCTTTTAGGTGTGATGTCTTCATATGTAACATTGTATGGCTCAGGTTATATAATAGAACAGTTAGGCTCTCTCAATTAAAGTAAGCTGATGCGACTACATTCCATAAATAATCCAAATGCGGCTTGCAATTAAGGACTATTTTTTGTTACCGTTTGTCTGCTATAATCCACTAATTTCTTGGCAAAATCACAAAAGACTGCAACTTATATGAGAACTCAAGTTGAAACATGTTAGCGGCAATGGAGCCAAGGCTAAGGGTTGAAAATAAGCCGTAGCAGAGATGATGTATTGCGTAATTATTATCCGTTTATTTTTCCGTTAATAACATAATACTCTACATTGTTAATGATATAACAATACTTAACCTGTAAGAAGACCACAATAAAAAATGTATAACCATAAATAGTGCGTTCCTTTTACTTTGATGCAGGTTGCTGTTCTCCGGCAGTATAACAAAATGACAATTCATTAGGCGCATTAAGCACAACCTGTTTACGAACGTCAGAATATTCAAGAGAACGTCACAATTATTCCATATGCGAAGAAAAATAGCTCATAGATTTGTTTTTGTAAAATCTTTATCAACAAACAAATATTTTTTCACTTAGTCAGCGGAGATCAAGACATTATGGAATGGAACATGATGCAAAGGAACAATGAGGTAAGCTCATAATTGTTGTACAGTTGAATGAACACATAACTAACTCATTATGACACTCAGCACGAGATTATAAATCTTACGTAAATTGTATAAAAAACATGAAAAGATTAAATTGAAATCCAGGATCAAGAATACCGGTATTTTCAACTAAAAGGCTACATCCACACGTTTACATACAATTTAATTTAATAACTTATTTTTCTCTACCTATTACTCGATACATAAGCCACCCACATGTTGCTCGAGGGGATTGGATAATAATCGTGTGTAAGTGACGGTGAGTTCTATTTTATGTCAATTACATAAAATTTCTTTTAATTGAGGCGTGTGTTTTGGATCGGATTGGAATCTGATTCAATTTTTTTTATTGAAATCTTTAAAACTTTATTACCATTTGCAAATCTTCCATCAAGATAAAGGCTTTTAGTGCAAAAACATGATCCAGTACATGCTCAAACAAGTAACTCAACAACCTTGCCTTTTCATAATCTTTGACACGATCTGCAAAACATTTTCTGCAACATTTGCATTAAAGTTTGGATTGACAACATGACTTTCTGTAGGCGTAAAAATACTCAATTGCATCTAGATTACATCCTCCTTTTGCTGTGTATCAGAATTTGCAAGAATTTTTTTAAAACCTGTGGCTAAAGCGTGAAATATCAACTTGCTTTGCGCAATGCAATACTTTCTCGGATGCATCTGTTGCGTTTTACTGGCGTCTGCGGTTTGGTTTAGACACTGGTTCACCTGAGTTACTTTTTAAAAGTACCTGCAGGTTTATATACTTTGTTATAAGTTCCCACACATGTTAGCAAACAGTAGTTCACCTCTAGGTCACGGTATAGTCATGAGGCGACCACAAATTATAATCGTAATTTTTTCCTTAATTCTAAGCATTATGGATCGTAATATTATGAATAATATTATGATTTTGTTTCATTTTATGGCTAGCTAGAAGCTGTAAGCTGAGAGGCTAAGAAGCCATTTAAATCTATCTATTAAAAACATTCATACATAATATATTCATACATTCATCGCTGCCCAGCAACTGACTGTCAAGTAAGAATCATATTTTTGGAATTATTCGGGTGGGGGAAATAGTTTCCCCCGTAGTTGAATCAACGTTGGCAGATACTTTTAATAGTAACTGCACCAATTGTCAACATGGCTGCGGAGACGCGCCGACCTAATGTGTAAGTGAGCATGATTTTATACTTGTTGGATATGTCCCTTTTGCCGTTCATACCTTGTGACTTTGATTGCAATTTATACGTGAAATTTTGCTTAATACAACTTAATTTTGTGTTTTAATTAAAGCCTATGTCAACGTCTATATCCTTTTGCATGTAAATTTATGGATTTCTACAATAAATCGAACAAAATGATTAAAAATACAAAGAACATATTATCACTTCTTATAACCAATTCATTCACCAAATCATCTTCAAAATAAATATGCTATCAAACGGAGACCGGGGATAATTTTAGTGTCACTGATGAATTGACTGCTAAAGTCACAACTAAGAAGAGATAAAGCAGTTTTTTTTCAACCTCCAATCTGTTTTTAATGCAGTGTTGCTAAAAACATGCTCATATGCATGAACAAAAACCTACAGAAAGGTAGCTAGAATCCAACGAATCTCTTATAATCAATTATTGATAAGGAAGTTAAAATCACATTTCTTAAAATCAGTCTGTGACTCAGTAAGCAGCAGACCACTAGTAAACAAATTTTTCACTGTCAGAGTCAGAGTCACAGCATTTTTAATTGATACAAAGCGCCATGTGCCCCCAGTACCCATTGTAGAATCGTCCGTGACTATTTTGTTTTGAAATTCGGGTCTTCCTCTTCATTACTTCATTAAGTTCAAAAACAAACATAACAACTGATATTCTCTAAGTATTCTCGTTTTTTTCCTCATGATTTAGTCTTTTAAATCTGCTTCCTAACTCTTGTGACAAACTGGACAGAATCTTTCGTCGGTTTCTTCCTGTCTTCCCAGCAAAGGCCTCCCATGGTACATAATCATGACCGAATATCATTATAATTATGACAAATGTCTGCTTTCAAATTCATGCAACAATACCAAATATTACACGCAATTTGCAGATTTAAAAACCGAGATGGGTAAAACCAGCAATTCCCCAAATTAGACAAGTACAAATTATGTAACAGTTTAAACTTAATGTCAAAAACTCTTCATATTTATACCAAGTAAACTTCCATATGGAAGGTATCTGCCAAAACACGCTTCGTACCTATTGATGCAAGCAAAACATTTCAAACCTAAATGGCGATTTAGCACACCTTTGGATTCTTTCTCACACTAAGATACTCATCAGTCAGACCATTCAGCGATTAGTCAGTCATCATCAGTCAATCATAGTTAAAATCAAATCATAAATCCACCAAAATTGCACGATTTGAACAAAAATTGACTGTAGCGCAATGCTAACATGAAGTTCATGGTATTGGCATAATGCATTATGCCTCTTAATCCTAAGATCCAATCCATCCATACAATGGCACAGCAAGATGAGACGAGCTTCATAACCGTGGCTTATTGTACACAGCTCGTTATAAGAACTTTTGACGCGTAGATTAGATGAATTCGTTACACTAATAATTTAAGTACAATTTTCCACGCTGACATTGCAATGTCAAAACAAATAGACGCAAAATGAGTGAATAGCTAAATCATTTTGAAGCACAGTGATATCATCATTTCCATTTAGTGGATTACAACATCAGAGCTATGATGAATACTACCTATTTTTATACCTCAAGTGCTGCCAGGTTCATGGACGATGAACGATCAATGATTCAAATGGGAATGAGAGCTTCCACTCTAATATATAACGTCTTTGTATTATGTATTCTGTACAATACCTTGCTGAAAATATTCTTAATCTTGAAGGGCCAAAAAAAGGAAAAAATACGCGTATCTAAATTGTCTTCATTTTCAATGCTCATTTTCATCTTGGCAAAAATAAAAGAATCATTTATTCATGCTTTCAGAAGAGCTACTAGAAGCCTAAAGTAGATATATTTTTCCAACGCCTATTTTGCATATTAGACTCACAGTCGACAAATCGGGATATCTTCAAGTTTGGCAACACTCGGCTTTTCCGTCATTTGTTGTTCAAGTGAGATTTTTTTATTTTCTAGATTCAGCAATTCCACACCGTCATGGAAAGCTCCCTTGTCCCAACCATGACAATCGAGATTTGCTTCGGTATTGTAACAAAAAACGAAGACAACCACAAAATTGCGATGCAATACCAGTTTTTAAGAATTATGATAGTTTATGTAGTTCTAGAAGGGTATTTTATTCTCAAGTGATGAATGCACAAAAAGGAATGCTTCATGCTTGCTAGAACTACTACAAAAAAAAGTAGCTTTTAAAAACTGGTCGTTAGTATCGTGTCGCTCTTTCATAGTTGATAGTGTGCAGCAAAAATTTGCAATTCATACGTGACAACATTACTTTTTGTTCAAGAAGCTCCTTACAAAAAGGTGTGAACAAATAATTTACTTTTACTTTATGATTATGCTTTTTTAGCCGTACCCATCCAGCACGTTGTGCGTTTTTTAAATGTCACCTGTTGATAATAATCAGTTAAGTTATAATTAGACTGTAAAGGATTATAATGACTGGTTATACCTCTAGAGGCTATTTTCTATTTAGTTTATTAATCATAAATTCCCTGACATTGAGGTTCCTAGCGTGCTCATAGCTGCTATAAATCGTTAACACTTTCCCTTGAATTGCGAGAATTATCCATGGGAAAGGGACACCAAATGAAAGTAAAAACACCAGAAATGTTGGTCAAGTTTTTGTATTTTTGCTTTTTACAATATTTCAGTCATTTACCCCCACCCAAACTTACTTACTTGTACACAGTAAATTGAAAAAAAAAAAAAGATTTTTACTTTGTCCTTGTAAAATTAAATGAAAATCGTCAAGTTTCTTTTACTTTCTCGTCAAATCTTTTGTTCTTGTTATATAGCTGATGGCTAAAATGATAAAGATAGGAACATTGAAAATATAACATCTTCACATATCGCATATAAAAGATTTTTATATCCGTTTTAAATGGTCATGATGACAGCTTAAATTTCACACGTTTTTTGCTTGGTTATGTGATGAAA
>JAAXOA010004716.1:0-10013 GCA_036561885.1 Salina celebensis
GTATTTCCAGGTTCCACGGATTCAGTTCTCCCGCATGGAATACTCGTTACAAATGACGACGACGGGGTGGAATTCGCTGGAAAACTTGAATCACTGTCATCCTCATTTTCCGCTTGCTCCATAAGCTCCAATTTGATTCTTTTCAAAGTTGCCATTTTAAAATACACTGAAAATACCTCACATTACAAAAAAAAAATATTGTTTGAATCTGAAAATATTTCAGAAAAACTGCTGAGACGAAAAAAAAACAAGCAAAACTTTAGTGCGCGTATCCTCACAATGTTTTCCGACTCGAGGCACGGACTGCAGCCAGGAACTAGTCCGTTCTGACTCCGCGGTGACGGGCAAACAAACAAGTACACGTAGGATATACGAGTCTCTTCCACCTTTGATATTTTTGTTGATTATCGTGGGCAAATCCCAAGAAGCAAAAGAACTGAACAGTTTTCTTTGCGTGCGTGACTCGAAGCGACAAAAAAAAGTATTTTGGGAGAGGGAGCAGATGGGCAAGCACACAAAACTCGTTGAATAATCAAACAAGAAAATAAGTTTTTAACGAAATAAAAAGTCGTTGTCTATAACTCGGTGCAATTTGCGTTAAGCCAAACTTAATTGTTATGCTTCCTTAATGGATGAAAATCTTATGAGAAGTGGTATAAAGCAAAAGCTTACTTGTGTTCATTGACTGATTCCAGTTTAGTGTTGAATTAACACTTATCATGTTGTCTACAAGGTTATCCGAGGATTAGGTTAAAAAGACGAATTAAACTTCTTTACGTACATGTTTTAATCAAGTTGGCAAGATTGAGTCTGAATGCTTCTTACAAGCATTTATGTCTGAGGAAATGTGGTCCGCTCTGTTTTCTACCACGAGTAAAGCAACCTGCAAGGAACAAAAACTAACATGAAATATAATATTCGTGCAAGTTATCATACTTATAGATTTTTGTTATAGCATAATATTATATATGGGTTTGTTATACGTATTACAGTAAAAACATGTTCCAAAACAGTCAAAGTACTAAAGAATAGAAAATCATCCATTTCTCTAGATTCATTATTGAACGCATTATAGTCATAATATAAAGTAACTTAACTGACAGTGTGTCTATATTGTTTAAGATGGGGAAATCACCAATTAAATTACAATTTGTTTGTCTTGAATCCTAACTCACAAAGTCGTCGTTATCACCTTATCACTAGCAAAGAAATGTACTACACAATGCCTCGTCTGGAACATTCTAGAAAATAGGAAATCACCACCACATTTCTTTTTTCACTTTGCAAATCGCAGCAAACATGGCAGAAAATATGATGTCAACTGCGTGGAGAACATTGGCCGAGATGAAGTTCATCCCCAAATGGAGACTACAGACGCTTGGACGTTCACCAATTTAGTTCATTTGAAACACGCCAAGGACATTGTGAACAATTTGAAAATATTTTTCAAGAAATACGCTACACGACAGAATGTAATTTAAACGATGTTGATAGATATGCTTACAATTCAAATAGTATACTAAAAAGTATGTAGTAAAGCAAATAGCATGCAACATTTTAATGTAATTGTATATTAAGTAGTAAGTTACATATTCAAAAACTCCATTAGAAAATAACCTTTAATTATTTCACATACATTTAAAACAGGAAATTTGCGTCTCAGAAGTTTTATACTGAATGTGAGTTTACATAACTGAATTACAAATGCCAATCTAGATAAGATCGTAGAATAGAAGACACACAAAATGAAGATTTTCTTAAAACTTAGAAGTTGTGTAGCTTCAGTTTTTTTTTTTTTGCATTTGGTCAATGTAGATATGCCTGTAAGTGCATAAAACATCTGGTACAACTGTATACTGAAGTACCCAACTTCAACCACATAACGTTAAAAATATAGCTACTAACACGCTCAAAATATTGGAGTTTCCCCCATTCTCGACCCCCAGGGCTTCCCAATCCATCATCCCAAATGCCACAGGAATACAAATATGTATCTGCTTTGAATTTTGACTTATCGCGGGGGATACTGAAGAATATCCTCCGGGAACGGAACGGAATATTTTTTTATTCATAAGAAATTTGCGTTTCTTTCGTATACAAATTGGTTCAACGGACAGACGCCAACGAGATGACTAAGCAACTATGTTACAGGTATATTGTACTTATTATACATACTTGTCCTTAGAATATGTCTGATTTGTAAAATGTTCATATACCACAACTGTGCACATGCACCGTACACTAGTTTTAAGGAGTCATTCCGGGTTTTCCCTTAAAGTTAATGATGTGATAGAATTCAGCGGAACAGAACGCAAGTTCTGTAGAAATGGTTCCTTTTGAATGGAAATCAAACCTGGTATGCCCGAGTTGCCCCGGAGCAAATAATGTATAGAGTTATTTGGAATGCGAAAACCTAAATACAAACCCAAAAACAAAGCTTATTTCATGCCCACAAAGAAAATACTTAGCTTATTGATGTTTTACATTTGCCAAAACCGAAAAGTCAACTGAATATTGTCCTCCAGCTTTGATTGCAATGTTGCTCGCAATATTCGAAACATACGCCATACAAATATCATCATTCTGAAATCTTTGGAAGTGTGTGTGAGTCATAACTTTAAATATGAAATGATTAACATGCATTTTTATATCAGCAGCGATTACTAATACTGTTGAGAAACACAAATAGTCAACAACAAAATAGATGCTACTAGCAGCATACTCTTCAGGTAGGAGGATTTGGGACAATCGTATCGGGTAGTAAAATGCACCCTCAGCAATTACCATTGCCAATTGCCACCCAATCGCGGTATTGATTACCTCCGCAAACTTGTTCACATTTTGTGAATTTCTGCACAAACTGTGCCCTGAAAATACGTACTCGGTACCATCTTCTGCCCTCCATCGTGTTAGTCGACAATCAACGATGTCTTGAAGACTCCAAACATGGGCGAGTACGGACATGGTGCAAATTCGCCACGTGACTGTGTTTGCCATAGCAACTAAGTATCGAGCAACTGCGAGAGCCACGTAAGTTGCAGGAACTGCACCATTTCTATATCCAAGACTGGAACTGGTTTGGTTGTTGCTTAGGAAAAATATGAACCTTGCATATCCCGATGATATCAATGCATTTTCATAAGGGTCTGACAGAATATAAACGATGTTCGCAATTGCACTTGTTAGTACCAGAAACAATATTGGTCCCAATAAGCAAGCTGCTCGAAACACTCCATGACAGGACTTGTGCAAAATTGAAACAATGTGACAGTTAAGACATTTTGTGAGTATTACACCGAATACCGTACTTTCAGTGGGGTTCAGCACTTACCCAATGGCGTTTCGTGAATGTGAAATCCTGTAGGCGACAATTTACAACATCGATGAAAATATTTCTACAAAACCAAAACGAAACTTGAGTGACCAATGGGAGAATGATTCTACAAACAACGCTCAGAGTCTCTACAAGTTCCGAGGGTCGGTTTGCGTGGCTCTTGAACTGCAGTCGAAGCCGTGCAGTAAGGTGTAGTATATTCATAATGCTCAAAACCAAACAAAATATCTGTAAAACAATAAATGTGCAATAAATACTGTTTCAAATCAAATTAAATTCAATTTCTTTTATCCTTTTAGAGTTTGGTAGCGATAAATTACCTGTTGTGGCATCCATGTAACTGCTGTGCAGGAGGTTTCCGTACGCTTGAAGTTAAATGGGCATGTTCAAAGCCAATACGAAATATCAAAGAAAACTTTAACTGGGTCGGCTGGAACATTTTTGTCTTCATCAGGTATTATCCTTTTTACCTTTGTTCGTTTAAAAAATTTCCCGTGTAAGGAGTTCATGATGTTATCCACTGAATACGCTTTCCAAAAGGAGATAGAGCTCAACGACAGTTTCTAAATGTTCAGTTGTACTGACAGGACTGACGAGACGGAAATTCATTTGCGAAACTTGGAGTTCTCATTAATATTTTAATTTAGTTGATGAGTGAGCCACAAAAGTGTTTTTAATATTATTAGGTACACGTACGTGATAATGGTAAGCACGACACCGACAAATGTATTTAGTATAACTATGGCATAAACCAACTAGCTCAAACCTTCTTTGGGTTTAATTTACTCTAACAGAAGTGTGTCGAGCATTTCACCGTTTGATATTTCGTTGAACTCATCATGCCATATTTGCAGGATTTACGCATAAGTTTAACGATAGGTCACTCGTATAGTCGTATAAAACGTTGCCTAGATTACTGGTTGGTTACCCGATGCTCAAACGGTCGACATTTTCTTCACTTCATCGTATTTCTTATATCATCAACAACGGCCATTTGAACGCACTTTCAAAGAAGCTAATAATTATTCAAAACCATCCAGACAATTTCAGCAGAAATGGCGGTTACGACATTCACGACACAAATGGCGGTTCATGAATACCTGTCAATTTCGATTCTTTTTCTTTCTTATTCTTTTCCGTTCCCTTCTTATCATTCTCCTTTCACTTCGGGTTCTCTTGCGTTTCCTATCTCCTTCACCGGTTTTGGCTTAGGCCTTGGTTTAGATTTTACTGGTTTTCTCTTGGCTGGTTTTGGGTTTACATTTCGGCTTCAAAATCCGACGAGCTCACGAATTATATATTATTATTATTATTATTGTATTTATTTGTCAACTTTCCATATTAATACAATTGTCAGGCAAGGAATATAATAGTACGAATAAGACAAAACTGAAGTCACCGGTGATGGTATGCAGGAAAAACTCTAGGAGAAAACCTGCAACAGTTGGAACCCCATTTGGCCCATCACCTCAACATCAATTAAAATTACAAAGACAATGACATTCTTAGCTAGTAAAGAGAACATATTGATGACAGGTTAGAAAGAAATTAAACACGATCACAACATTACTCTTTAACATTGGACAAACATTGGATTCCTTTCCTGCATTATCGTAAGCTGTGCTCTCTAACCGACCAGAAACGTTCAAAAGGGAAGCTTTTAGTGTGATACAATCCCCGTGCAGAAGTTTAATGAAAGAGTCTGCATTTCTGTGCATGCGACTGCGACAGATCTCTCTATCACGAAGAGTTCCTTCACAAACAGACCTCGGCATTGCAAGATCATAAAAATGAATTCTGCAATGAGTTTCCAATGTTAGTTGCCATATCTTTCGAACTCTGATTAAATATATATTGTGGATTGCCATTAATATTAACTAGCACATGTTAGACCGATGTGACTTTGTATTATGGAATCGTTTAGGTTTGGCTAATTACTTTTGCTAATTGTGGTAACAACGATTTTTACTGCAAATGCTTCATGTTTCCGTAGGTTAGCGTTATAATAAACACTGAGACAATTTCCCTTATCTATGTATTGTGTACAGTATCTTTATCATTAGCAAAAAGACGGCAACAAAACAACATCCGAAGATCCTAGATGGGGACACTTGTTAAATTGATGGTTTTTGTAGATTGTTGTTGGGAAAGTAATTAAACTTTATTATCAGATTGTCTAGCACTCATATCAGCATTGTAATCATGAACATCATGAATCATGAGCTCTGACTCAAATTATGAATTCAAAGGAATGTGATGCCTTTTTATTCCTTCTCTGGTTAGAACAGAGGTTTAAGATGCAAAATAGAGACGTTGCTTGAATATATCCTTAATATTAAATATGCTAAAATACTTGAAATACAATCAACAGAACAAAGAATATTAATTTGTTGAAACTGAGTTTTTAAGTTAATGATGATAATAGTTTGACGGCATACGGAATGCAGGCTTGTGAGCCGGCACACTATAGAAATGCAGACTAATACAAACCTACCATAGAATTTAGGTGGGAACATTTAGGTTTCCTCGTGTTCTAATTGAATGCGGTCCTAGTTCTGATTCAATTTAATATTCTGCTCTTCCCATTAACTAATCGATTATGTGCTCGTTTCGAAATTTTATGTTATGAAATCTGTACAAAAAGTTGCATACCGATGATGATTGAATGAGAGAGTCAGAATTGAGTGAGTGAAAATACGGAATTATTATTATTTTTCCTGAGACTTGAACACATTTAAAGGTACAGTTTGGGGTTATGTTTACGTATGTCTGTTTCAATTTTTGCTCAATCCCGAGGTAGTAAATAGTTACATATATATTGCTGAAGTTCACGCTAACTCACGATTCAACATGCGGGAATATTCCGTACAGATTTGTCTTTGGTCGTATTTAGGAGGTGTTCCGAAGCAACCTTGTTCTCAATATCCTTGGTTTTTACTTCTGATTGTTTGTTGATAGTTCTTATATGTTTAACCAAATTGTCCTTCCTTCGGAAACACGTCGAACAATCAGGGCATTGAAAAGATATCTCCCCGGAGTGAATGACGAGATGACGCTGAAAATCCTTCTTGTTTGAAAATCCCCTGGAGCACTGGTCACACGCGAAAGGTCTTTCGCTAAATGTGTTTTTAAATGCGCATTATTCAGTATACTCCCGAGACCATAGCTCTTTCCGCATTCTTCGCAGACGAAGGGACACTCACCACCACCAGTATGGGTTATAACGTGTGTCTTCAAATTTTGTTCGTATCTAAATGTCATGTCGCAGTTGGTGCATGCGAAAAGCTTTTCTCCTTTGGGGATGACTTGGTGAACTTTCACCCAAAGGGCACCTGTAAAGGCTCTTTGACATTCCCCACAAACAAAAGGCTTTCCCGTGTGTGACTTAATCTGTCTCGCTAATTTTCCCTGTTGAATGAAGCAAGTTCCACAATTTCGGCAGACATGCGGCCGCTCCCCATAAGATGATATTCGAAGTGACTCTTGATTTTTAATCCCTGTCGTGCTGTAAGAAGTGCTCTTTCGCAAGGGTGAACACAATAATGCATGTGAACTTTTATTTCATTCACTCCGAAGCAAATTAACGATTACTAGTAATTAGTAATTTTGTCCGTCACAGACGTGAAAGATCTAGAAAGTCATAATTTAAAGCCAAAGTCGGTTCATAGGGCGTTGATAGTGTTTTAGTTTTCACCCTGTATATTATGCCCCGTAGATGGTCCTTGCTGGGTCCCCTGGATAATCACAAGCGACCACTCAGGATTTCAATTATTTTCATGGCAATCCAGACTTCACTCCTGATTCCCTAGATGCATGGAAACAACTCGAACCCTACGTAAAAAGTTTCATGCTTATCCTTACCTAGCTCAGAAATTTATCGTTATCATTGGCAAATAGTTGTACAACACAAAATTATGTCTTGTCTGGAACATTCTAGAAAACAGGAAATCACTAACACATATTGCAAGTTGCAGGAAACATGGGAGAAAATCGGCTGAGATGAAGTTGAACCACAAGTGGAGACGGACGTTCACTAATTAAGCTCATATCAAACAAGCCAAGGCTCTCAAGCCTGCCAAGTACACATACGAAGATTGGTAGGAATTTGAAAAACAATTTTCAAGATATACGCTACACGACACAATGTTAGTGAATTGACGTTGATAGATGTGCTTACTGTTCAAAACGTATACTAAATATTAGTATGTAGTAAAGTAAATATAGCATTAAATATTCTAAAACAATAGTATATTAAATAGTAAGTCATAGAGATGCCACGAGCCTAAAAGAATTGACCGATCCCGAGCCACGAGCTTTCATTAAATTTCCCAGACTCGGCCGAGCTGGCTCGCCGAGCCTGTGCATAATTTTTTTTACAATAAAAACAAGTAGAAATCGAAAATATGTACATTCTATGACCTAAATTGATGCAGTACCCGAACATTTATTTTAGTAAATGATCACTAAACCATTATTAAACCTTAAACATGGATAAAATATGGCTCTAGCTAATACATACTGACAAAAAGATATATAAAATTCTATTTTTTGTCAATTTATTTATTATTTCATACTGGACCGAGCCTACTGCCTAAGCTCGGGGCTCGGTGAGCTTTTAAAAAATCGTAAAAACAGCCAGGCTCGGCCGAGACCAGAGCCCGGGCTCGGGGCTCGTGGCATCCCTAGTAAGTATGTAAGTAAGTAAGTAAGTATTCAAAGTATGTTAACCAGACCGTTTCACATTGTCAACCTTAAATAGCGAAAGCCGTATCATCTTCATAATCTCAAACAAGAATTATGCACATGATAAGATTATCAAACTCCAAGATTTAAAAAATCTGCATTTAAGATAACATCATTTAACTAATTGCCCATTTAACTAGTGCCGAAGACCGAATTTCCCATTGTTTCCGTGAGCAAAAATGATCAGCGCAACGAGTTCTATTGAAATGTTTAAAAAAAGTTTTCATCCTTCCTTAAGCACTACAGTTAACTTTAATTGCTCAATTAACTTTTTAACGTGACAACTTCAAAACTTGAAACTTTGTTTTTCACACACTCTTACCATGACGACGAAACATTGAAAGTTTCAGCCGAATCCGTGTTACAGTTCCTGACATAAACGGCGAACAGACAGACGGACAGAAACGACGATCCTATAAAGTAGCTTTCGCTAGTAGTGTCGAGCCAATCAAGAACGTGTGTTTTAAAAAAATTGAAACGATTTTTGTGGCTCGCTTATCAACTAAATTCAAACTATTAATGAGAACTTTTGATTTTGTAAATAAAAAACCCGTTAGTACAACTAAAGTCTAAAGTTGTTAAGGTCTACCTATTGGGGAAGGAAATCCACTCATTTGCAGGTCGTTACTCTCAATGTTTGGAGGAAAATCTCGCAAAGTTGGAGATAGTAAGAGTATCTATGTTGTAGTGTAATATTTAGGAGTATCTATTTTTCCATAGTTTTAAGGAGCCTTTCCGGCTTTAAGTCCAAGGATGTGATAGAATACAGCGAAACAACACGAACTTGGTTTGAAAGTTTCCTTGAAATATTTCCTTTTGAATGGACATCATACCAGGATAAAACCAGTTGCCCCAGAGCAAATGACGTACAGAGTTATTTGGAACACGAAAACCTAAATACAAACACAAAGAATAAGCTAATCTCATGTCTACATAGATAGTACTTACGATTAGCTTATTAACAGGTTATACATTTGTAAGAAGCGAAAAGTCAATTGAGTATCGTTCTCCAGCCTTGATTGCAATATTATTCGCAATATTTGAAACAAACGCCATACACGTGTCATCGCTCTGAAATCCTTGGAAGTGAGTGTGAATCATTACTTTAAGTATGAACTGATTCACCTGCGTTTGTATATCAGCGGCCATTACTAATACTGTTGAGAAACACAAGAAAGAAACAGCAAACAAAATTCTACCCGAATATGTTTCTTCAGGCATGAGGATCTGGGCCAATCGTATCGGGTAGTAAAATGCACCCTCAGCAATTAGCATTGCCAATTGCCACCTAATCGCCGTATTGATTATGTCAGCAAACTTGTTCACATTTCGTGCATTTTTACACAAACCGTGCCCTAAAAATACGTAATCCGTTCCTGTTTGTGCCCCCCATCGTGATAATTGACAGTCAACAATGTCTCGAAGACTCCAAACATGTGCCAGCAAGAAAACGATGCAAATTCGCCACGTGAGTGTGTTTGCAAAAGCTACACAGTATCGAGCAACTGCGAGAGCCACATCAGTTGCAGGAATTGTGTCATTTCCATATCCAAGACTGGAACTATTTTGGTTGTTGCTTAGGAAAAATATGAATCTTGCATGTCCCGATGATTTCAATACATATTCCTTAGTGTCTGCCAGAAGAAGAAGGGTGTGCAAACTTGTACCAATTAGTATCACAAGCAATGCTGGTCCCACTAAGCAAGCTGCTCGAAACACTCCATGACCAGACTTGTGCAAAATTAAAAGAATGTCACAGTTCAGGCTTTTAATAAGTATTACACCGAATGCCGTACTTTCAGTGGGATTCGGAACTTACCCAATGGCGTTTCGTGAGTTTGAAATCCTGTAAGCGGCAATTGACAACATCGATGAAAATATTTCTACGAAACCAAAACGAAAGTTGAGTGGATAGTGGGAGAAGGATTCTACAAAC
>JAAXOA010004717.1:0-10013 GCA_036561885.1 Salina celebensis
TATTTTCTCTATTGCGAAACTATGCGACGTCGAATAGGTTATGCTTTACGTGCTGGAATGGTTCTCTTTCTCAATATGCAACGTTGAAACTGGTTTAAGGCTCGCGGTAACAATTGCGACACAACTTACAGTGAATACATTCCTGGAGTATGTTACGAACAACATAAACGATGGATTCTGTGCTTCATATTGGCAGGTTGCCAAAGATTTAGCTTGGAAGCCCTATAAACTCTTGTACAAATATTACATTCAGATAAAACGAAAACGGATCATAATAACAATGCGAAGTTGTACCGAAGGGACTATATGTTTCTATATTTCATCAACGCAACTATGTACTTCACATAGGCGAAAGTTATTTTGGGACATACCAATTGCTCCAAGATACGTAAGTTCTAACCTAGGACTCGTAATGTGAAACTAATTTAGAAAATCACAGAGTATGTCGTCTGCTCCACAATGGAGACGATTCAAAGCAAACTTGATTAAACAGAGTAGGTAGTAGAAAATCTTTCCGGCTATTTTCAATGTCCTTTTACATTCCTGCGTAGGCGAATCACACCATGCGTTTGTTCCTTTAGATTCCATGATCATCAGTCATCATAGCGACTCTACCGAATTCAAAAATGTGTTATTAATTTTTAGGTCTCCAACGGCGCATCCGGCATATTGCTTTTTTGCTTGAAACTTTACAGGATGTATTTTTGTGCGTTTGTTATCGGTTACCTTTCATGTTCATATGATATGATATCATCAAACCATGTTTGTTTACGTGTTTCGATCGGCTCGGCGTAACTATACTTTGTATAATAGCCTTAGGCAACAGCTACTCCATGTAGGGATATGATGAATCTCCATTTGGCCTCAGGTGCTTACTTGCCTAAGCTTATATTTAACACACACGCCACCAGCATTCGCAACTAGTTTCACTGGGTCGTGTTTCATGTGGAAACTTATTGAGCCTTTCTCCGGAAAGAAAACCAAACATACGAGGTCTCAATGAAGATGTATTTACTGCTACATTTCAGAAGCACTTTATTAGCCAAAATTGATTGAGGTTGCCTTTAAAATGTCCATTTTAATTTAAAAAATAACTTCCAAAACGGTTCACCTAAGCCTACAAAACAAGCTCGCTAAAATCTCTCGCAAAATGTATGCAACGGTCGATAAATAGAAAAATTGTTTCTTGAGTTTAAACTGTAGTTCCTGTTATATCCAGTGATGCTTTATCAGACCGAAAAGACTACCTCCTTTCTTATAAACTTCCAGAAACAGAATCATTGATAGGCCTGTTGGACACCAGGTGTAGATTGTGTTTTAGATAGACAAATTTGTGGCAGGGAATGCCTGCTTTGCATAAAATCCTGGGGACTTTGCTCACTTTGCTGCCAAATTTACACATGTTGAAAGATTGCATGATAAAATACGCCATACTTACTTCAAAAAGGTTTCAATCTTGTAAATTCAGCAATTCTTTCTTGTAAATTGGGTATAGCCACGTTATGAGTCATGGAGAAAGCTGTCAACGAAATGAGCACGTTTGAAGAGAACAATTTGATGGTTGTTTTAATACTTTCGACATGTATACACACTTTCCGCGTTCTTGGATTTGATTCTTTAGCTCAAAGTGAATTTGGGGCTACTATGGGAATTCCATTTTCAGGTACAGTGAATAAAAGTATGAAAAACGATTGCGTTTCCCAAACATTTACCTGAGAAAAAAAATTAATATACTTTGCTTTCTTGAGTTTCAATCTCTTATATTGTCTTCTTTTGAAACAAACACATATTAAAACAGCCATGAAGATTTTAATACCAAAATCGCCTGTAAAACTCATCAATTCAGATGTTGGTATTATTTTAATATTCAAGATCCCATCTCTACTAATTTCGCGCTCACGTGCTGCCCTTGAATATACACAATAACACACCTGCGACATGGCCTTCCACATTCCCACACGGGTTTTACACAATTATAATTCATGGCTATAATTTTTACCAAACTTTGCTTCCATCCTATAGTAATTCGCACAATTAATATTCTCTCGTTTATCTATTAACAAAACGCCCACTCATTAATCATCGTCAGTTATCTGGTGTCTTATGGTGCTCCAAAGTTATATGACTCTGCTAAGCCTAGACAGCTTATTGAATGCAGCTCTTAAACAAGTTGCTCCCATAATTCATTAGATTCCCCTTTGAAAGTTGTATAAAAAGATTCCCAAAGCCAATTTGCTTTTTTACTGATCCATTCCAGTTTTTTTTTGCTATTCCAGTTGGGGC
Source organism: Salina celebensis (assembly GCA_036561885.1). NCBI lineage: Eukaryota > Metazoa > Arthropoda > Collembola > Entomobryomorpha > Paronellidae > Salina > Salina celebensis. The sequence goes on from JAAXOA010004717.1 coordinate 2,284, forward strand.
ACATGTAGTTTGATATTTACATTAGGTATTCAAGTATTTCATGAATCTAGTTTCTTTGAAAAGTTTCTGTTCGTTCCAAATGTCCAATCCTGTGACTGCAAAGGATGTCGACACCCCCATGATTAAGGAGAAAGCCCAATTACTTTGACTTTTTCAACATGACTCTTCCTGCTTCAGCTTTAGTTTAATACGTATTTAGGAGTTACCATAAGCAGAGTCTTTGCTGTTTACAAATTTTGTTTGTCATGTTAAATGTGCCCTGTGCCAGCGAAGGATGTCAACATATGTCAAGATTCTGGCGAAAGTATAATTATGTTCACCTAGTGAAGAGTTTACCTAGTAAACATCACTCTTCCGTCTCACAAAAAGATCTTGTTCCAACTTCCGTTCTTGTTATAGTAAGATACTCGATATTACGAATACAGAGCGAATTGAGCATTTCAAGCTTGCTTCAATGTAAAATAGCTTTCGTCCCGTTTTCTTCTGTATTTGAAGGCAAGAGGGAATATAAATTTGAGCAGTAGCAATGCCGCCACCTTTTACGCTGCACCTATTAGTTTAATGTATGGAAATTGTGCTTTCGGTTTTCATGAAGATGCGTAAGATTGAAAAAACGAAGCCTTTTGGGAACATTGAGAATATTTCATGAAGTCAATAGTTGACCCGTGTGCTGTTTACACAATGCTGTATTTTTATTTCAAATCAACGTTAGCTCCAATCATATTTAATTATTTATTACCTTCGCAATACATATTCTTAGAAATTCATTTCCATCATTGAAGTTCAACATAAATAATAACGAAAAATAAAACTTAATATCATGTATCAGATTTTAATTTTACGAACACCTAAAGAGGAGAACATGAAAATCCAATGTGCAAAAACCTGTTGTAATTAACTTCCATTGTTGTTAAAGGAGTGAGAAAACACGTCCATATACGAAGGTTTAGTTTTATCTCAATTTTCAACTAATTAAAAGTAAGCAAGTTAAAAAGTTAACATAATCTATGTCGCTGCTTTGATCTCCCTCATAAATGACACAAATAAAATGCATTTTGCTTCAAGGTTGGCTTCTTCAGTGTCTAAATGGTTGCATTCCACAGAATCTATTTATGTGACACTGAAATGATATTTTGGGACTGTCCACGTCATTATCTAGTTAGTTCCAACCCGTTGATTTCTTATTTGAACTTATGTAAATTAAAACCTTAACGCATTAATAATAATACAACATCGAAACAAAACTACTTTAAGTATAGTGGAACACCTGGAAACAAGAAAACTTTACTTTGGTTCATATTGGATTTTTCATTAATTGAATAAAATTTGTACAATATTATCAAAATTTCAATTAAAAAGACAATAGATCTTTAAACAAAACCATGTTCAAAACAGAAGTTTGAAAACAGTAATTTATATTTATTTATTCAAGGTAAATTTTGCATAATCTTACACAACTTTATTTTACTTTTAACAAAGTTGAAAACACTCAGGGAAACGAAAATGACGATTGAACGCGGCTCAGGAGCGCTACAAAAAAGGAATTATTTTATTTTATAAAAAATATCGTGAATCAGTAATTCATCAAAGTCTAAGCTTCATTCCAATGTTTTTTTCTAAAATGCTTAAAAGCTATTTTAGCATGAGAGATATAATACCATTATATAACATTCTTCATTCTGAATTCCAGCGTAGGCGGAAAATGGCTTGGGTCCCTTAAATTGCTTACTCTGCCAGATTCATTCGACTCCGCTTGCAGTCTCTTGTTTTCTCCACGCATCCGCTCTCATGCAAGTCTATATCTGTCCGTACTCAGAACCTATACCAACGGCTTACATACAACTACAACCTATGGCTACAACTTCTTTCTTGCTACTTAGATTTCCATCCCATTTTGCCCCATGTGACTTTTTAAATATTTGGTTTAAGCATTAAGCACTAGTATGTCACATTGGGTCATATTTCAATTGGAGCAATACTGGGCCAATTCGTTTATTTACGAGAAAAATGTAGCTTTGTTATATTATTTTGTTCGTTCTCGCCACGAGTTGCGTTTCAGTTCCCAAAGTGCGTATTCAAATTCAAAAGGTTTAAGAAAAACTCTGTATATGAAGAAAACGGGGTTTTTGCAGCTCCATTCGTTATGCAGTTCAAGAATGGAAACTAACAATGAGGTGCCTTTAAACTGTCAACATGCAACTTGCGGAATATTCAGATCCCAGACTAGATTGGACAGCTCAAAATTCCTTGCTGCATTGATGTTGATAAATTTGTCCTCCCATGGCTTATTTATAGACGGTGTATTGGTTCCACAGAAACTTGATCCAAAGGGACATCCTATCGTCAACAATAAACTACATTGAAACAGTCCTTCTCCAAAGGTTTGAATTGTCCTGAATAAAAATTACATGCGTTTTGTTGGCATGCTGTTTATGTAGAAATTAACGTTTTATATGCAACTTGTGCTAACCTTGATATTAAACAGAAGTTTCTGAATAAGGTAGTGAACCGGCCTCACCCTCTGGCTGTAAAGACAATTGTCGGCGGGGATTAATCGGCTGGGTAGAAGAAGAAAATCTCCTCTCTGAAGAATATTCCGAACCGTTCTCCAGACTACAGAAGCAACAACTTAAACACCACGAAATACAACTCAGCAACCACCCCATTCCACAGCAAATGGCCAAAAAAACAAATAAAACAATCATGAGGATTTCTGCTGCACCGCCTTCCATGGTTCGAGATACAAGGACGAAAATATTTTAAGATGTTTTCAACACAATTTACAATAAAAAACTAAACGTAAGTAATGAAAAATGAAATAGTTTCCAAGACGAACTCAAATATTTCTTAGGTTTTCGGGTATTTTATAAGACGGAAATTGCATTGAACCTCATTATCAACTGTCAGTGAACCGGTATAAGAAATTAAATTGAGTTGTTTTAATACTGATTGGAAAAAAAGTCGGAGTAAAATAGAGAGACGAGACAAGCTCCAGTATGTGATTTTTAGTGTAAGTTTTTTTTTAAATTGCAAAACAATCGCATTGTGTTGTTTACACGTACAGCTTCGACGTACCAAAGTATGTAATACTACTTTTAGGATAATATATTAGTTGCCAAAATATGTCACCGCTTGCCGGATGTCGGCGCTCAGCAAAATATCGCATTTTAAAAGGATTTTGCGTTGCTTCATTTGCAGCTAAATTTCATTCATCAATATCCGTTCTATCCATGAAATCGCACTCATCCCCTTTCTAAACTACTGACTTTCATGCTATCAGAAATCTCCTGAGTTGATACCAAACATGATTCCGTTGGTTCTTTTTTCTTGTTCTTGTTTCACCGTCTTGGTCGACGTTGCCATGACAAAAATACTATTTGTGAAACTTTCAGATTTCAATATCCGGCTAATATTTCTATTCATAATGCTCCCACACATGCTAGATTGTAGTGATTAGTATAAATATTTTACTTTGCTTTTCAGGCGCTTGTTAAGCTCGTCAATTCCAGTTCATAACAATTACATCTTCCTTTTTTTATTGTACCGCTACTATTGGTGTTCTTATATATGAAGCGATCATGTACACACAGGCCCGCCAATCCACGTCACTGTGATTACATAAGTGCCAGGGCCCCAAGCCTATGGGGGCCCCGATTGGGCCCCCGACGCTGAGTTTAATTTTTCTCGCGAGTTTTTCAAAATTATGGTTATAATGTCTAATACGATGGAATAAATAACAATTAATGGTTGCTATCCAATTTCCAAGATTCTTAATAATTGACCGTCAAATACAACGGTTATTAAGTGTTTTATTTTCGATGCGATCTGACTGCTCCACATGTTCTGGCATGGCATTAATTCTCGACAGTATTCAACCAAATTTGGTACAATTCTTCCATAACCCGAGGCTTTTTGCGTCGATTAAATGATATTATGTATTCTAACAGCGTCAAAGCCCACAACAATCACTTAATGATTGACAATTAAACTAAACGTCGTGAATAACGAAAATTGGGACTGTTGATTTTTCGATCGAAACTTCATATTATAATGCATAACTGATACTGACGTTTTGCATGTATCGATCGACGTTTTGTCCGTCTATTAGGTAACTATACATAACCAAAGCAGAAATACACTGAAGAAAAAACTTGATTGAATAATAGCGTATATGAGGTTATAAGCTAACGAGACTCAGGGTAGTCTAGCGTTGTGTAACTCGTAACTAGCACGTGGTTGAAACTTTATCATGCAATTTAAAGAAATATAATGTCTTGAATGCATCCATTATGAACTAAATGACAGCAAATTGAAAATTGAATCAAGTTTGACCTGGCCTTAACGCTAAGGTACCTTCAATAAGCATAACAATGGGCACAGTAATTCAATGTAGTAGTTGCCTTCAGTATGCTCTTTTCTTTGTGTTTAAGCAAAGGGCCCAATCGCTGATGTTTTGCCAGGGCCTCTTCCAAAGATGCTCCATGCTTGACACTAATTCCTTGGCAGTGTTTCGTTTTTGCACATGTATGAAGCACAATGTAGTGCGCTTATGAATTTATGTCTTTTGATGTGTATGGCTGGGAAATAAAATGAGAATGAACGTAAACCGTGCGTATTATACATTGTACAACTACAAATATCATGTATTTCATCTAACTGGTGGGGTAGATTATCTATATTAAATTCGAGGGTTCCTGATGCATAGGCTAAAGAAAAGAGAATAATAACTGGAGAGGAAGTAGTTGGAAATTATTGTAGAAAGCATTTAGGCACGTACTAAAAGAATGTTACGTACTACATATCATTAGTTACGAAAATTTGCACCGAATCGAGAAACATCACAAGCCAAATTGTTTGTAAAAGTAACAATTTTTATTGCATTTTTGCGAAACCAAAGAGATCTGGTACAGTCAACAAAGTTTTTACGAGCCTCAATTCTTAATTACTTGATCCAATCCAATTAGTTCCTCATATCAGTTGCCTAACGCTAAAAATAGCTCCAATGTTACAGCTTCAATTCCATAACAATGTTAGACATCCTCGAAACATACAAATACAATTTAACAACTCGGTTCAAAATTTGGAAATCACAGCCCTTGAGTCATCAGATGCGTATAAACCAGTGTTGTTATTGTTCCATGAAAAATGCTCGTTCTTACATTATTACATATAAAAACATGGAAATGTGTCAAAATTGCATGCAATATGGAAATATGGAAATATTCCCTTAGAAGTAGACATGCCACCGAGTTTGAGTCCAGGTAAAGGACATTCGCGACAAAAAGAAAGGACAATTTTTTCAACCAAAACAGACTTTATTTACATTTGAAATTGTAAGCATAGTGACTAGCGACAGCATTTTGCGGTTGAATTAACGTGCTACCTCCAATGTTGGCATTAACAATTTCCCCATTTTATCCGTCCAGTAATTGTTGATCAGGCTGAACACGAGTTCAACGTAAGTGTTGGATCCTGGTAGGGTTAAGGCAAACGAGACCATGGTGTAAATGCTTTTCAGTTGAACATCCTAAGTTTCGAAGTGTTTAAAAAGTTCAATCCACCTTGAATCTTCTCGCCTCCTTGGCTGCAAGTGTAAGGTCTTCAGATGATGCCTTTTCTGATCGGAAAAAATCTGTCATGGGTTTACTTATGGCTCGTCGTTTTTCGTTCTCCCTATGCTGCTGGTAACTATTGTGCTGGACAATGCCGGCCCTGCCCATACCAGCGATTGAGAATGGCTTCTCACATATTTTGCAGTAAACTCCTCCTTCATTATCGGCCTTGTGAGGTCACTTTATAATGTGGGGAAAGTCCTTCTCCAGATCCGGATTGAAGGAACAATTCCGTTAATTGGACGACATTACGGTATCAAATAGAGACCTGCGTCACAGTTCTTCAATACACAATCAGAACTGTTATGATTGAATGTTAGTTATGATAACTTTGGCTCAATTCTAACTGCATACCTCCAACACACCCCAGAAATCCAAGAATCTTCTTGCAGACCTTAAAAGCATCTTGAGCTTTGCAAAAAACTACAATATGTCACCCTCCTGGAAGCGACGAGGCTGGACTTGAACTGAATTTCGGTAACTTCCAGTTGTACATTGGCTTCCTCCAGTGAACGTGAGTTTCCTCCAACAACACTTGGAAGAAGCTGGTCGGCACCACTCACATTGATGTTACCTTGGCGTGGGTCTGGACGACGAACTTCACTTGCTTAGAATCCAACAATTACTTTAAAGCCAGGCTGACTGCCAACAATGGACTGGCCAACATTGACCTTGGGACTTTGGGAGTGAGTCCAGGAGAAAACAGATTTACTAAGACTAGATTTTGTTCACTGCAAAATCGTCAAAAACAATTCCTACCGAAAAGCACCACGACACAGCTGACCATGCATGCACGCTCCGCAACCTAACTTTGTGTGGCAGTATAAACAAAGACACATTACATGAAATAATGCAGACCGCACGGGGGCTCAGAACAGTGGTCTGTCGTGTTCTACATACAGGGGAAACGTGAGAAACAATTTTATGCAGAAGCTAAATCGCTTCCAGGGGTTACTTTCATGAATTTTTCATGAATTCCTTCCACGTTACAAAAGAAAGGACTAAAAGGACATTTAACCAAAAAAAAGGACGTCCTTTCTTTTCCTAATTTTGGGTCCAAAAGAAAGGACTGTCCTTTGAGAAGAAAGGACGGATGGCATGTCTACTTAGAAGGCTCTGTTATGGCCACACGGCACATCCCAGCGACAAAGCACCTGAACATTCGTCTGTGGGACCAACATTCTGGCAGTCATATAATTTGAAGCAGTTTTAGATGTCAATTTAGGACTATAACTACTCTGATTCTCTTGTAACTCGCTAGGTAGTCATGAAGTACAGTATTTTAATATATTTTGGGAACTTTCGTATAGATTCTAGTGTTTTATAATATAAATGAATGAGATTGTAGTGTGTTTTTAGCAGTTTGGTAAACTTGGCATAATTTAGATAGATAAATGGAATTGTCAATAGAAAATTCAATGAAAATAATGCATTTTTCGATATTTCAATTTTTCCATACCGCTTTCAGTTTTACATGTATATTTGAATTTTTCATGCATGTTTTAACATTTTCCAATTTTGTATTATCTACACTGGTTTCCACTATACATCAAGAAACAACAGAATTTCATTAAGATATCTTAACCCATCAGTAAGCATATACAGATCAGCTTCAAGAATATACTATTCCCTTTTACATTTGCACTTTTATAATAAAATAATGACTTGAGGAACTTTTCATCGTAAATATGTTGCGGTAAATAATAACGTATTCAAAATTTGATGCAACTATTTTGGCCAATATCATGAAATATCAAAAAAAAATGTATAGATCTTGAAACACGCATTATTTAGGTGGCAAAGTCTGGTTTGCACAGAATGGGGTATAAAACTTACTCGATTTAAAGTTTATTCTCGACTTCAAGTTTATTCTCGACTTAAAATACCTTCCCCCAACGCTTCGGGACAGGAAATTTTTACAGTTGGTTAGTCTTATATGAGGCTATAATTCTTCAAGGCTTTCAAAAGAATACTCCACTTTTTTAACTAGAAATAAATTCCCAAAGTTTTGCCTTTACTTAACACAGGTGTGTTATTATTTGCTGGATTTAAGGTACCGTCCCCAAACTTTCAGGACTGGAGATTTTTACACGAAGTTAGTCTTATATTGAACTATAT
>JAAXOA010004718.1:0-10012 GCA_036561885.1 Salina celebensis
AATCTGAACATTTAGATAAATCATATAGATAGAACAAAGATGTTTTTATAAAGAATATGCACAGCCATTTCGGAACCACCAAAAGTGGTTCCGAAATGGCTGTGCATATATCATCACATGTGACCACTAAATTTGGAGCCGAGAATAATCTTGCTTTTACAATGTCTCCCATTCGCCCATCCTTTTCCTGAAGACATACATAAGCCGGTCCGACGATTGTTCCGGCTGAACTTATTACGTACTCAACTGTGTAGGCGTGTGTCAGTTTATTTTTTGGTGAAAAACCTGCTGCAAATGTGATTTCTTCTCCCCTCCAAGATAATGTCCGTGTGTCGACGTATTCATAATTGAACCCGATCTGATCAGTGTTTAGGATGTTCTCAGGCAAGTAGTTGGCCTGTATTTGAAGAATTTCCTGTCTAAACTCCTCTACATTTTGTAAAACTTCTTCTGCTGCCATTAGATTCCGCTTTGATACCAACTTCGTCACTTTTCGCGATGTTATTTTGTTTCTCCGTTTAAACTTCTGTATCCAAGTGGAGGACGCTCGAAAGTGATTGCGGAACTGGGGAAATTCGGTCGCCCGTTGTAACGCCCACTTTTGTAGGGTAACATCATGAACTGGTTTGCATTCTGATCGTGCCTCCGTGAAGTTTTCCATGACCCACTTTTCAATTTCCCGAAATATTTCTGCTTGAGTACCACCCTTCTTGACTTGCGATTTCCACTGATGATAGTAGCTTTTATGTTTGAAACAAGGATACTTCGACTGGATGGTTTTTAAGCTCCATTTGGGATGGTCATCAATCATTTTCAAGATTTTCGCCTTTTGTTTTATGGGCACACACTGCATTGGAAGAGCTTTGAAGTTTATAGGTTTAACCGGAGGATTGTTTTCTTTGTCTTCAGAGTTAGCAGTTGATAAGCAGTAAGGCGTTAGATTTTCCTCCAAAACTTCCGTTGGATCTAGCAAAAATAGGTTGTTGTTTATCGTTAGTAAGCTTATAATTACAGAAATGATATAACCATATAAATATTAATTTAAAATGGCTCACCCAGGACATTTTCATATTCGTCGATGAACTTGTAGTCGTTTGTTGTTTTAGCAAACTTTACATAAAGTAATTCTGCTATTTGTATTTCTTCTGTAGTCGGACTAGCCTCTTTGTCCATTTGTGGAAATTCCGCCATTAAAATGTCAAGAAACGCTGTTCCGACAGAAACCGGGTTGATATTAGTGTTGTCCATTTTAACTTCACAAACGTTTCTATCCAGGCCTTTTTAATCAAAACTAAAACTGTGTCTAGAGTAAATGTAATTGGGATTTGTTTATTTGCAAAATTTATTGAAATTCTCCACAACTGAAAACACACTCCCTGTTAGAAAGCTGGAGAATTTGATATCGTGTCGAAAATAGCTAATTCTCCAATTCAAATCATCAATTCGATTAGGTGAGTTTTAGCGAGCAAGCGTTTTCTCTTGTTTTATTTGTGTATGCATATGCAAACATAGGTTCGAGCTCTCTTACCGCCCGCTGGATAAGGGCAGAATCAGGGATTTTGAAATATTAATTACGACCCTCGTGGGCAGCATTCGGGAATTTAACCTATGACATGTTAATAAGCATTGTCGAAAGTACTAGTGTGCCGACTTTCAACCAGATCGGTGGGTAGTTGGGCGCGGCATTACCTCGTGAGCTTTGTTCAGCTTCGTAATAATTACAAGTCTTCGACTGCAGAGTACACTCATTTTATTAACTAGCGTTTCAGGATAGTGATTTTGCTGATGTGTGTCCGACTGTCCGTCGCCCCGAAATTCTATACGAAGAAATTTGGGATGTCAGTTCATAGGATACTGACGATGATCTTACGCGAAAGAGTTTTTCAGTAACTCACCCCAAAAGATTCGGGAATTAGGGAAATTCAAATATTTTGAGAAGGAAATTGAGTTGTGAGATGATATTCGGTATGTAGGCTCCTGTAGCATTGATGGTGATCCTGGGCTAAAGAGTTATAAGAATCCATCTCTGCGGATCGGAAGTTGGTGGAATAAGAATATATTCTAAATGGTACGTGTTTGGAGTTGGCTACTCAACTTCGGTATTACGGTATGTCGGTTTATTTTGCACTAAATACTTTCATCTAAAATCGCTTTTAAATCCTAGTCCAAAGCCCATTGCATTAGATATTATAAACTGTCGCTCGACAACTTGATGTCATTTTCCCACGCATGTTGTTACAGTAACTTGGGACCATATTATTCTTTTAAGCCCAATCAGTTTCGATTCAATAATAGTTGTCACTAGCGTTATGTGTTTGGTATTGGCGTCATGAAATGGTTGCGATAGCAGTAAATGATGTAAATTGTTAAAAAAAATATATATATGTTGGCATATATGTTGGCACGTGATTCAATAAAGAAATTTGTATTTTAACTGTTTTAGTAAACTACATTTACTCTCGAGTATTTGATAAATCCTATTGCACACATGCATACAATGGCTAAATGAAAATGATAGCAAAGAAGAAAATACAGTCTTCCAGTTCTCTACTCATAAGTACAAAAATTTCTATACTCGCACCACTCACCCATAAAAGTCACACTTGTGTATATTCCGCATATTACTCCGCCATACAATTTAAATGAAAGGGCCTAACAACGTCTCGGACTAGGTGTGCCACAACTGACTGGTTCTAAAGTAAGTTGATTCATGAAACGAACATTTGAAATAAAGTAAAAATCAGTAAGATGACATCAAGACCAGGGGTTATATATTCTGGTTATGATGTTAGATAAGTATGACAGTGGCATTAAGATATATGCAATGTAATTCATCATCTTTAAATTCTTCAATTCATGCATGTATGAACAAATATGTAAATTAATTGTTTTTTCACAGGTTTATTATAACGGATGCAATAATTATCTTCACCTGAACTGATCTCACTGAACGCAGAGCCACACGCAGAAATCACTAACTAATAACAATCGTGTTTAGAGCTGTACAACAATAAAAATAAATCACACGATGCAGTAATTATTCTTTTGCAACGTGGTGCACGTATTTAAAACATAATTTTTTGCTTATTTAAAAAAAAAATATTTGGTAAAATTTCCGAACCAGCACAGAAAGAACGGTCACTCAATTACTATAAATTTCTTATATACCATATTTAGTGGATATCAAAAGCTAATAAAAATTCATAAATGAAAGTCACATAATTTAACTGTTAAACTGTTGAGCACGTATCGATTCCATGACTCTGGGATTGGAAGTTTTTATTTCGAGGTGCTTATATCATGCTTCTTTAACTAATACTTTACTGATGATTTTAATTTGTAAATTACCACTAGTGAATGTGATAGATTTGATAAGCCACCCTAATACTTTTACCATTTACCCAGTTTTTCATTTTAAAAAAATATTTGATATTTTAAAAACATTTCTCATTATTAAATAATAAGTGCATATGGTCACGCATAAATGTACGTTTCATTAATTAAAAAATGACTTTACATTTACACGTGTTAAAGTTTTAATTAGCTTTCAGTTATCACAGTATCAAGTATGAACACATTAATGCCACTGAAACGTGCTCAGAGTCCCTATAATAGGAGGCCTGAAAGATTTTTTTTTGCCAGAATACACATTATGTCTGGACTCGGGACTTAAGGAGTTTAAACAGATAATGTACGTTTTATACGTTTGAACCGCTAACCCTGTGAATGATACGATACCCAATTTTTATCACCTCCAAATTTACACTCGTCCATCTTTCAGAGTTGTAAAGAAGTGAGCTATCTTTCGTTTATGGCACAGAAACTGTTTCCAGTGGCTATAGGTTAAGGTACTACGGTAAAAAATAAATTCTAGTTTGTCGTTGAAGCAGCAAAACCTGAGAAATAGATGAATATATTGTAATTACTACTTTAGTATGATACTTGCACTTAAATAAATTCAGAAACTTCGGAAACAATTAATTGAGTCATTGGTTTATCCTCCATCTTATTAAAAACGTTCAACATCTTCTTAACCACTTTCAACATGGTGGGAAACATACCACTTACTGCGACTAAAATGCATAGACTGGCTGATGGGCTAAAATTGAAGTCCAAGGACATGAGTCTACCGTGTCAACTTTTCGTTGCCCTAGTTATCACAACAGCCTTATCTAGAACTATTTAAGTGGGGTTTATAGGAATATGCGTCGAAGTCTGGTTAATCAGTATGAGCTATTGTTTGCTGCACGGCTATCTAAACACAAATTCAACTATTTGCTCCTGAAATTCTTCGCACAACCGAGATTGTTTACAAGTTCTTCCTCGAATCAAGTATTTCATTGGACCCTCGAACAATGCAACGTGACAGTTTGAAACCGTCTCCAAGGACAGGATAGAATTTCAACGGTTTGAAATGCCAAACCTTGTGTAGATGGGGAATTCTGACAACCTGTTGATCTTTTGCTCAATAATGACAATACACAATAATACGATAAACAATTGAATAAAAGAAGCGCTCGTGAGGGGCATTAATAATTCATCCATAACTCATTGTGATTAAAACGGGGTGGAGGCGGATACACTTGGAGACAACTTAGGAGAAGTTTTGTGCTTTAGACACTCACTTCAATATAGTTATTAGAAAGAAATAATAGCTTTCCTTATGGTTCTATTTGTATTTTAACGGGCTTAAACGTGGCTTGTGCAAAACGTTTTTAGCTCTGATTCAATTAGTTTCAGTACCCTTCAGTCCGAATTAAACTTTCAATTGTTAGAAGTAGCCGTTTATATACGAGAGACAAAAGTTAAAGTTTGATGGATGAGCTAGTTTGTTTACGGTTATCACCGTGATCCTCACGACCTTGCTTTTCGCATGGCACCTCATTAAAGTACCTGAGCTAATGCAAAACAATTTATTTTTTTTAAACGGTTTTCAGATGCGCAAACGAACTTCAGGGCAGAAAAGGAGCTCGGTGTTTAGCTTTGGTGTATGAATAATGAATATATTAGAAGATAAACAAAGTACTACTACCAAATCAGATATGATATGTATGCTTGTTGCGGTTGTTGAAGGAATGTAATACTTATGTATATGAAGTAGTGTAATAAGTTAGAAATAATAAACAATTAAGCATATACATATAAACGGTGTATATTGTTCCAACATTTTGAAACTGGTATTTTATAGTAGTATAAGAATGTGTAAGTAAATACAATAATCAACAAGAGATTTCACTTTGTTGTATCCTTGGTCTTTGGCCCAGCCGTTGGAAAGCACTTCCCAGAAGTGAATACGTCACAAAACTCTTTATCTAAGGAGATTCAAACATGAGCAAAATGCTTATTATGAATGTTATTATTTTTAAATAGCTTCTTGGCGAGGTTTGTTCACTACCTGTGCACACAGCGTCGTCGGAAAGCTTAACATATGTATTCAAGAAACACTTAGGAATGTCCATCTGGTCAACACCTTCTTTAACTTTCTTCTCCAACTCCTGTCGCTGCTTTTTCTGGTCCCGAATCTTCTTCAGAGCTGATCTTTTCCTTTCGGTTGAATTCTTGACCGTCTTGTGATTACTTTCGATTTGTCCTTGTAGCACCGAAAGTTGGGCCGCATAACTAGCAGCTTGCCAAGTTCTCTGGTTCTGGAGGCGGCTGGCTTCTTCTACAAGAAAGATATATGCATCTTTTATAATTACTACGATCACTCCATCAGTACAAATTACACCACATTTACAAAAACGATTAGAATAAATAAAAATTTGCGAGTGAACTTACTGATTAATTCTTGCTCCTCCAGTCTCAATGCTTCAAGCTCGTCGATCTCATCAGAAGACTCATCATCGGCGTGGAATAAGGATGGATTTTCAGCGGCCCGCACTTCTGATAACAGTTGAGTAATATGCTTTCTCTCGGATTGCTTGAATACGGCTGCGGAGTTTGAGCGAGCCATTAATGTTGGGAGATCCTTTGAAGTGCAGGAAGTCTTTGAAGGAAGGAAGGAAACCATAGAAGATGTGACAAGCTCCGTTTTATCTACCAAACAACACTGAACCATTAAATATTCCGAATACTAACTGTCACGTATGTGACCGATTGAAGTAATCATGAACACGCGAATAGGATTCTTTGCCTAGTGTAGATTGATTATACAAAGAATGATAAGTTGCTAGGAGCAAGGACAAACGAGAAGTGAGTACATTCTAGGAGAACTGCTACTCTAAAAGCTAACACTTTCAATTAGAGAGGGGCGAAACAGGCGACACCTCATTACCTAGTCTACATGAACAATTTAGACTAATTTAAATAAAGGGTAACGCGTGGCTTCTACTCTAAGATACCACACTAACCATACTTTGTAATATTTCATACCTCCATTCTCTTCATGTTCCATTTTCAACCTAAGAAAAAGGCAAGAATCAGAAATCATCTACCAAATACATTCCTAATACAGGTCCTAGCCAGATAAAACCAAATACTCACTTTTCCTTCTCCGATTTCTTCGGCCCAGTAGTAGCAGCGGGCTCAAACAATTTAGTTTTTCCGTCACTCTCCAACCCATTCCCATCCACCATTGATGAAGTTGATGAAGGCAAAAATGAAGGAGAGGTTGAAGGATGGGGGGAATTCATTGCAGAGTTGTCAAACTCCGTTTTATCTACTAATCAACACTGAATTATTAAATATCCCGAACACCAACCATACATTGTTATATATCATACCTCTGTCCTCTTCATGCCCCAGTCCCATTTCCAACCTAAAAAAACATCAGACAGAAAACATCTATCAAATATACACCTAATACAGAACATAGCCAGATCAAACCAAATACTCACTTTTCCTCCTCCGATTTCTTCGGCCCAGTACTAGCAGTGGGTTCAAACAATTTAGCTTTTTCGTCATTCTCCAACTCATTCTCATCCTGCATTGATGAAGAAGATAAACACAAAAATGAAGCAGAGTGTGAAGGAAAGGTGAAATCGAAGTCCATGGCGGAGGTGTCAAGCTCTATTTTATCTACCAATCAACACTGAATCATTAAATATGCCGAATGCCAACCATACCTTGTAATATTTCATACCTCCATCCTCTTCATGTTCCATTTCCAATCTAAAATATCACGAAAAGGGAAAGAATCAGAAAACATGTATCTAAAATATACCTAATGAATGTCCTAGCTAGATGATACCAAAAACTCACTTTTCTTTCTCAGAAATCTTCGGTCCAGCAACAGCAGTCGGTTCAAAACATTTAGCTTTCCCGTCACTCTCCAACCCTTTCCCCTCCATTGCCTCTAGAATGTATACTTCTAATGTGTCACCGAAATTTAAATTAAACTGAACAAACCAACTAGAGAAACGCGAAAGAACCAAAGTAAGTACCTGTTCGGCAGTGGAAAGTCGTGAGTCACAGGTTACAGTCGCTCAATAATTCATCAACCTGTTGGGAAGTGGGGCGATATTTATTATATCACTGTATGTATTAAAATCACCTAAAAACACACGCCATCCAAACAGCCAATTTTAAAAACGAAAACAACAGATTTTTTAAATCTCGATTCAAAAACAATTGAAAAAAAGTTAGCGTTATAGCTATTTTGATCGTATGATGCTCCTCTCACTATGGAAGTAGCACTGCTGAGAAGTACTCAAGAAAACAAAAAATAGAAAAAACGAAGAGATTAAATAGAAAAAACGAAGAGAAAAAAAAATCTCTTCGTTTTTCTCTTTTAAAATACTTAATATTTTACATTGAAAAAAGCATCTGGTGTCCGATAACAAATCTAATCAAGAAGAAACGAAATCGGCGTAGCTCTACCGAGATAACTCGCGTTTGCAGCATAGTATCGCAGTCATGACTGAAGAAACGCTGCAGCGTAGCACCAAGAATAAGAAAACCGCCACGCGTAGCCCCTAAAATCCATAGCGAAAAAACGAACAGAACCAGACGATTGTTTTGTTTTTCTCTCTCCTTTTGTGAAATGCTGTTTTACAATTTTGAACCTCGTTTGATAAATATTTTGAAGTGAATGAACTGAAAACACATTTCTTTCCGACATTTTCTGATTAGATTCAGCCAGGTTGAGTCCATCTTGCTTCCAGCCCTATTTCACTGCCTCATTTTCCGCATTCATGAAATCGGAGTTTGATATCAATAATAAGCGCATGAACCAATCCACCAACTTAGAAAGATTTGTATGTAGTTTTGACGATATTTATTACTTGACAGAAACTAAACATATTAAATGTGGGTAACAATAAATGAATTTAACATTATTCCATTTACGTATGGGTGCTACAACGCATTTTTAGAGTTATAAAATTAATAGCATAGCACGTAGTTTACTAATAAAGTAGCTAACAACTGGCAATCGTTAAAAACGTTCACTTGATTAAAATGGCCGTGCTTAGGTAACGTTCATATGCACTATTCACACTGGGTGAATAATCCTTTCATAAGAGTTAAAACAGTTAGGTCGAAGAGCATTTTAATCAAAGCTTCCCATGACAGAAGACGTATTGTCGCTTCTAATTTCTGTTCCAAATTTCATAAGAGAATTTTGTCCATTCCCTCACGTTTGTGGTTACTCCTCACAAATAATATATTTTGGATTGAATTGTACAAACAATTTTTGTCTTACAGGCATATCCTACGCAATTACTTAATTGAGACTTTTGAATTTAGTGAAATTTTAATTCATCTTAGGTAGTAAAGACCGTTTCCAAAATCAAACCAGCAATTTTTACGGCCAGCTCTTAGAAAAGTGAGGTATGAGCAGCACTGCCAGAAATCCTTATCCAGAAACATCCCTGTCACATAACTGGCGGATGAACTACATTTGTTGCTTAGATAGCTTCTTCCTGCACGCATTAATTCAAAATCTGTGAACTGAACAAAGGAGCAGTGGTGTCATATTCAAATACTGGCCCACAAACCACTCTTTTATCATAACGATTCCTTAACTTAGCCCTTGTAATCTAAAAAAGGAAACAAAGCACCAGTAAGGGTTCCTTGTTTTTCCGTCAAAAATATCTTCACTCTTGGATAAGTAGTAGCACCATGTTTCTCAGAACGATAACCTTACTTGACCACGACTGCAACTTAACACTTATTTCATGATTAAATTAAACACTTAAAATGTTACTTAACACTATACTTAAATATTATTTTGGCAATAAATCAAATTATCTAACAATATGTTTTTTGAATATTGATCATGTAACGAGAAAACAAAATGCAAGTTTCACTCAACAAGTAGGTGGTGAGCATTTATATTGAACATCATAGATATTTTTCTTATCAAGCATGCCTTATATAACAACATGTTCATAATAACTTCTACTGTGTTACATTCTAACCGTTATGAATATAGCTCAGCTTAAAAAAGTATTTTTTTGCAGGCCTATTATGTATTATGGCCATAAATCATAAGTCTGATCCGTAACATCAGCATTACTAAGCGAGTGGCTATTCATTAGATAAATGGAAAGGAATTGCCATTTCCTAATAAATGGCTTTATAGTTTGTTTCTACGCGATCAAGCACCTTTTGGTAGATCCACTTGTTTCTTCAATTGTCTCCAGCAGCTATAGAAGGTGCTCATTTCTGTTTTGTCACATTTCTATGAAAGACGGGATTTTAGCTGGCTATTTTACAGTTTTTGGTGGCTAAAATTCAAAACAACCTGCATTACCTTATTATGTCATAATTACTTTTGGTTGTGTACGCTTTCTAGACAATTACCTTAGTATATTACTCACAATCAATGTTTTTTGACATAACGTTGTTTAGATGTGCGTGCAGCCTTGTTTCAATTAATCATTACTATAGCTTCGGTTCTTACTCTTCTGTTGGATATTAAGAACCATCCGTGAAAATTTTGACTCAACGCCGTTCACGTACGTTACAACTGCTTCTTTCATGAAAAAAAGCGTGCTTTTCATGCCGTTCATCATTTTCCTTGGAAACTTTGAAACCAGCTAAAACGAGAATGGGCCGAGCGCGTATCACA
>JAAXOA010004719.1:0-10011 GCA_036561885.1 Salina celebensis
TCTTCCAGAGAAACAAAAATCATTATCGTAAAAAATTGGAATGTGGAAAATATATATTCGGTGAACATGATGTGACAAAAAAAACTCATGTAATGAAATTGCCATCCTTGAGGAATATGACTTTGTTTTGCTGAAATAATGTAGAATGAATTAGGGATTCTTAGAATGAGAAATGTATGTGGAGTTGTAGGAAGAAAACACAGCATTCGTCATGACTCTAATCAACAGTGGTTCTTATGTTTTGCATGAATATAATTGAAATTATGTTAAAACATGCTAATATCATATACTACGCATTTCATAATAAAATACAACACGGAACAACATTACAAACGGGCTTCATCCAATAGAAAATATTTGCACAATTCTTCAAGAAATTTCTGATCAGTGTATTTGTCACTCTAGCGTACCAAACAGACTTAAATAGATTGGATTTGCTGGAAGAACAAGATTACCTGTGGAGCACAAACAAAACAACGAAAACCAGAAAAGACAAATAATACAGAATCTTTTTTGAAAGCTTCGAGAATATAGAATATACCGTTTTGAACCAATCAAATGCATGCACAATGTGAGCATGTATTTCAGTGAAGAAACTTGTAAGGTTGGTCGAGTCGGTGGCAAATGGATGAAAAGATGATAAAGAGAGAAAAGGATGTAATACAAAATCTAGATTTCTAGACAAGTTGCCATCCTGTCCTGTCCATCCGCTAGCTACTTTTTAAGACAACCGAAAACTAGCTTCATCATCTTATAACAATCGCGATAAGATGTTTATAAGAAAGGTAAAACCTACAGAATATACAGGAGAAAGCAGCATGTCTGCTTGGGGGTCTCTATGTGCGAACACAGAAAGCCTCACAAAAACGAAAGGAGAATGACAAGGAACATGGGACAATAGTGTACACACATCATCATTCGAAGGCACTGTAAATGGGTTTCCACTTCACAACTTGTGACAAGCACACAGAAAATGAAGTGAAAAAAGTGTCCAGCCTGTGATTCTCTCAAATTCAGACCTCTATTCTCTACTTCTTTTGGGGAACTTTTTTTTCCCTTAGCTCATGAATTATGAGTGGAGCACATAATATAAAAATATAATGATAAGGAGACATTTTATGAGTAAAATCTATTGACTGTACAGAGCTGTCTGTCAAGGCAGTCCAATATGACGTTCCTCTTTTTCTATACGTATAAGATATCACAAACACAATCTAAACATTTATAATTCATAATATTTTACATATGTACTTGTCGTACATTTGCTGTATTTCGTAGGACTACCAAGCAAAATTATATTAAGTTTCATACATTCAGTTTCTTCCTAATAATTACCTTATGACATATGTATGTATTACATATCCTATTTTGTTCCATACATAGTCTGTTGTTATAATACTGCCGATTACATCAATTTGTGCTTAGCAATCATTGCGAAACACTTTCTAGGTTGACTGTGGTGGTCTGATGTTAATAGCAATTACTAAGTCCTGTACCTATTAGATTAGTTGATACTGTCAAGTCCTGCCGAATAGTTAACATCTTAAAAGATCTTTTTAGATACTGGGAACATCCCTTTCTCCTTGAACTTTTCTCTTCAACTGAACTTACGTTTTCTACCTTTCACATTTTTCTCTCTCTCTCTCCTCACTGCATGTACGACACTGTGGGCAGGCAGAGGCACACAACAGTTGCCAATAAACAGCACCACTAAAGGTGTGTACATCCGTTCTCGACATCAACATGAACAGTTGAACACGCTGATACACGTTTTGAACGGAGAACGTGAGCATTACTCCAAGAACTCAATAGGGACACAATAAACATAAACCAGTTTGATACTCAGGCCACGACGCATATTGTAAATCTATACAGATCAAACTGCAAGTAAACAGATAGGTATGAACGGATCAAGCAATTTGGCAAATGGTTAATTGTATGAAATTGGAAGCCAAAGTTTGAGAAATACTATCAAACTTTTCCTCTCAAGTTAACTCATTAGGTTCTTAAAATCTTAGTCAAACTTGTATTTTTGCATGTCCTAGACAGGCAAACAGAGAAAAATCCTCTGAAACTTCTATGCATTTCATAATATTAATATTTCATAAGCGATCCTCGGATTCATTTGATAAACGTGTAATGTATATTCTTTCCAACTATCGCAACTTATTTTTGTTTAAACGATCCATCAACTTTACAAACTCAAATCATAAACCAAAGAATTCATCCTCATATTCTTTTTAAACTGTGGCTTATCTTCGGTGGCATGTAACGAAACACCAGAAAAATGAAAGAAACCTCATGAAACCAAAACAAACAGCGTTGTCCATTGGATAGTGTTGTTTTGACTGAAGCTGAATATGGTTGACACTCCTTCTCAATTATATATTTATGCTATATTTTCGCTTTGCCATCCTCTTGAATCAAATAGCTTAATGATTAGCAATGATTTCTTTAAGATGCCCAAAACACAAAAAACACAATGACGCTTTCCTCGCCGCTTAAAAACTATAATTGATAATCTGAAATTTTCATCTCGTTTTATAACTCGTCTTATCTTAACTTCTGCAACCGAGTATTTTATGCATTCCCTATTACCAGGTGAGGAGAAGCGTGTTGAAAACCCCGAAAATTTCTCTGCATACCTAGCTGCCCACATGTGGTCGCTTTAATTAACTTACAAGCGTAGATTGGGAAAACCATTGACATAATCCATTGTGTATGAAATATGTTTACTTTGTTCGAGCCTAATACATAATCAATAGAACATGTTTCCCTCGCTCTTTATGCAAAGCACGCTCATTTTACCTTTTCTACCTGGATTTTGAAAAATAAAACACGGTAAAAGTTTACCTACCTGGTTTTCACGTTACACGTTCGACTGTAAACTTTCCGCATAGTACAACTGCTCTGATTTTTATCTGTTGGGTTGGATTTTCCCCAGAAATAGTGTAAAGGATCGGATTTCTATTGATTTCGCACACTTGTAATAGAAGAGGTAGTGATGCTCTTGAGCTAATGTTTATCAAAGCATTTTTTCTCTTCTTGTTTTCATAACTTTCAAAGCAAACAGAACAGTTTTTTTTCCTTGATCTCCACTCGGAACTTGAGATGAACAGGGAAAAATCCCACCGAAATATAAAAAAATGGTACTTTTTTTTATTTCCGAAAAAATCTGTAGAATTCACTTCCACTAGCACAATGCCCAATGACAACGTAAAACTTTCCTAGGAGTATCATGGTTTTAAGCAAGTATCATAGTCGGATGATTGAAAAATTAGTAATTCCAGCAGAGTCACGCTCTCCTACACTCAGGAACACAACACTCTCTTGACTGCTGCTGCAGGTGGCACAAGTACCGACTTTTATGAAAATCTAGTATTGACTGATACACACACAGCTTTCTGCTCCTTTCTCCTTGAGCATTTTGTAACATACTTTTTTCCCCGATGGTTTTCTCCGCGCGTACGTACGCATCAATAGATTACCGAAATTGTCAGTGAGATGAGAAAATCAAGTTGGTGAACAAACAACATTCTTTTCTTTTCTCTTCATACACTTTCACAGCTTGTGAATGTCTCAGCAACAGCCCAATAACTAGAAGAAAAGGATTCAAACGTGTAAATATGAATATATCTTTACAACATACTGGCATCAATGTGATTTTTCTTTTATATTTTTTCGTAAAATGCACACAAAAAAAGTTGCTGTGTTGAATGCGTATTTGGAGGTTTGGATGCGCTTGAAGCACAGGGAAACCAAGGAAGAATAATACTCATGCTTCCGTGGTGGCCCGTGTACATAAAAACCGCTATCTCAATTCAGTAAAAGCCGTCTCTTTTGTATACAAGTTTGGTTTTTCCCTGTTTCTTCTTAAAACATAGACACGCTCACTAAAAAACGCTTTCACTTACCCTCACCACATTGTAAAATGCATTGAGACGTACAACACATTTTGGCTGAGTGAAAGGCGCACCGAGGCTGGACGACCATGCACGGTAGAGAAGCCGAGCAAAATGCCCTTTTACACTTTTCCTATGTCTGACCATTGCGAGGATAATAGCTGTAGTAACGTTGAGGTGTCAGAAAGGGTACAATCACTAACCCTCTGTCATCATGAGCAAACTTTANCGAGCAAAATGCCCTTTTACACTTTTCCTATGTCTGACCATTGCGAGGATAATAGCTGTAGTAACGTTGAGGGATCAAGGATAATTCGAGGTTCCACATCCAGATTTTTTATATACTTTTTAAAAAGATTCGTCCACTTCCAAATGCTCCTTGTGACCTTCCTCTAGTTGCAACAACATTATTTTTTTTCATTTACCTAAAAGCGAAGAAAACTATAGGCACTAAGGCTTTATATAGGAAGTGAATCTATTGAATTTGAAACAAGAAAATAACACTTTTTCTTTGTACTTTCTCTTTGTTTCTGAGTTTAAATAGGGGACATCACTACAAATCCTGAGACGGATCTTGTAAAGTGCTTTCATTTTACGTTTCTTCACGGTACTAGACTCTGAAAACTAATGTTATTCGGGTAGCTCAACACAGAAAAAAAACTCCATTGAATATGCACACAAGGAGAAAGTTTTAATTGAAAAATAAATGTTTTATCATCCAGAGTGTTTCTTGTTGTACTACTGGCACAAAACTGACGGTTTCATACTCTGTTACATGTACCGGTACTACATGGTTCTTTTTTCTTACAAAATGTTCCATGATAAAAACTTTTAGCTGGACTGACCAGTAAAGAAAATAGGATGAAATATCATATATTATTCATTGGTCCTTATCATACAGAGAAGAAAAAAGAAAGTTGACTTCTCACTTGTGCTACCTGATTGGATTGCATAGTTGCATCTTTTCTACTACACTATAAAAAATCCTTAGCATTGTTGTTTGCCATAGAATTCATTACTATTCCTCGTGTAGTCTCAACCTCTGAAACGCATAAGGCATTGATACGCAATCACTATAGTCTAGGTAGAAAAAAAGACGAAACAGGGCTCCAGAATACCTTTGACATTACATTTTTTATTGGTTGATCACATAAAAACGGTATCAAGTACAAAGGTAGCAAGGCTTTTTACAAGTTCACCATGTGGAAAGTACACATCCCCTTTTGTTGTAATACACGTACGTGCGATTCAGAAA
This sequence comes from Salina celebensis, assembly GCA_036561885.1. NCBI lineage: Eukaryota > Metazoa > Arthropoda > Collembola > Entomobryomorpha > Paronellidae > Salina > Salina celebensis. Next base: position 5,158 of record JAAXOA010004719.1, read on the forward strand.
ATTATGGCTTGTCTTTGATACAGTGGATAACCAATGTAAACCAAAGGAGATACAGTCGACTGAAAATAAAAACTGAAGAGATCCAGGTTCTGCTCTTATCCCTGCAGAGCGCTATATTTTTCCTTTAGACAAAGGTAAAATATATTATTATAGCTATAACATTTAGGAAGCAAGTTGGAAAATATGTGTAATCCAAGTTGTGTTGAATAGACGCAAACAAATACAATATTTAAGTTTCAGCAATATATGAATATGAATGTATATTAAGGTACAATATATGTAGGTTATGGCACATGATATCCAGGAAGAAACTGATTTGCAAAATTTATTTCCCTGATTGTTTTCACTGGAGAAACACACAATGGCGTATAGTGCTCAGATATGAGATAAAAAAAATGCAATGGTACATGTAAGCACGGATCCATTCTCTTAGTTTTTTTTACAAAACAACTAGTTTGATCTATATTTCTTTTCTGTCACATTATGGTTGCTATAGAGGAAATCGCTAGAGAGAAAAAATAGTGATATATGGTTCGATGAATGTATGGCCTGGGACAAAATGGTTCAGATGTTGGTAAAAATATTACTCACATATTCATGGATGTTCAAAACAGGTAAATAATTGTGTTGAAATAGACAACATTCAACGATAAATATGATTTGTTTTCGAAGAGTTCGCATAATATTCATTGCGCAATAACAATCAAAGTTCCACTGTTAAAACGTTTGTGTTTTTTACAAACATTTATGTCTCGATTGAATATGGATTAAAAAATGCATAAACCGAAAGAGGGGAACATTGGAGCACACAAACCGGCAGGCTGTTTACATAAAAATGGTGAGATTTTCCTGTCTTGGGTTAAAATCCTATATTACTTTCTTTCCCCCTTTTTGGTTCACTGCTTGGCTTGGATGAATCATCGCTTGTAAATATAAAGGGATATGTAAGCGCGGGTGAAGAAAGTGTTAGATATGTAAGTATTGTGGGTATACCCCTGACTTTCTTCGTGCAAACATTGTTTCTGCCTTCCATGTTGTCAACAACAAACCACTATATTGGAACATTGCTATGTTACAATGAAAGCTGAGCTGTGTGCTGGTGCTATGCCTCATTGTGGGGAAAAGCAAAGTGGCTTAACTCTTGTATACAACTGTGCATTATATTTGAGGACTGAATAACATCAATACTTTCTCATAGTGAAACTATGAGGATTCATGAGACGCATAGTGTTTTGTCTGAATATACGCAGTCTGGTATTATATAACAAGTCTGAAACTGTGTATTTTCCATAGTCGGAGAAAGCCAAAGATGGCTCAGCTTAATATACTTTTACTCTACAAAGTATACACAGCCAGGAGCGCGTATTTTTACGGAGTATAGCAAATGTGTGATAACTCCTGCTACAAGCTAGAAATTGTTCTTGTTAGCAGCTTGGGCAACGTTCTATCTTATGCTTTCTTTGAGTGAAAGGCAATATAACTGTGTATGCCCTTTTCTCACTGGTCATAATCTTGAAGCTGTTACCATCAAATATCATCATTGTAAAGTGTTTCCATGCTTACTATGTTAGCTGCTTCCATAGCAATTTTATACGGAGTGTAATTTCAAGCGCCATTTATGGCATTTGATTATTATTATCAGTCACACGCATGTTGAACTTTTTTTTCTCTTGTTATAGGCATCAGGAGATTTGAATATCCTCTTCAAGTACAAGTTGCTATTGTAAGCATTCTATTGTTAAGATAATTTATCAACAAATTCAAAACACAGTTTATGTGGTTGTGAAGTTACTAATAACTAAATTTTTTTGGATACACATTCTAACTAACATAATACTTTGTGCTTGTTTCGTGAGTTGCTTTTAATTAGCAAATATACAGTTATCCTCAAGTGTTGTGTATTGGGTTTCCAATCGGAAAATTGTTAGTGCAATACTGTTTTTTAACTAAAGTATTCACCATTTTTGACAAACAAAGTTGACACTGTTCAACTAGATGTGCTAGACTCCAATGTAGGAGAGAACTAAACTGTTATCCACTCAGTAATTAACGTGCTTCTCAAAATGGGTTTTACCAAGAAAAACAAAGATAATACTCACGCTACGATTGCGACTGGTTTCTAGATCAATCTACGTCTACTTTATAAGTTATTGTGCATATGGAATAAAACAGAGAAAAGGTTTGACTTAAAACTGCTTAAAGGATGGATGCATTTGGCCTTGGTCCACTGCCACATGGGTGGGAGTGCAAAATAGAGCCTAAGACCGGGCGATTGTNGAATAAAACAGAGAAAAGGTTTGACTTAAAACTGCTTAAAGGATGGATGCATTTGGCCTTGGTCCACTGCCACATGGGTGGGAGTGCAAAATAGAGCCTAAGACCGGGCGATTGTAAGTAATCGAAATGTTTTAACGTAGATTAATCTACATTGGCGTTAATATTGAATACAGTCTGGCTGAGTGGCTACAGTTATCCCCAAAATTTGCCTATTGCAATGACTGGCACTTGCCATTATCATAATAATCGTATAGTGAAATCATATTACAAACAAACACCAAATTTTTACCACCTTTTAGCTAAAATTGGCAGTTTCGATATGGAACCCGATTCACACAAACTCAAACAAGGACTTACATTTTATTTGGAATTGCAGTTTAATTAAATAGCTGTAGTTAGTTGTCATGTCATTGAATTGTCGGACGCGTCTAGGAAATGTCAACGTGAAATATGTGACAGTGACACAAATCAAGTATTGCATAACTGGAAGCATATATAAAATGAATAGATCTTAAGTATATTGACATTTCAGCTTTTAGCCGAGTTAAATTGACAGTCAAACAGTTCCGCTTATGCTATGAATGTACTAAATTTGACACTCGCGTCTAGTAAAAAGAAAGACACTACCAGACTGATACCTAACTTGATTATGCAGGAACTCAAATTCACCTAAACGTATACAGTTTGTCCCTACTACTTTTTAAAGAGTTGAACTTTGAATTTCTGATTAACCGTTGCAAGTGAAAAGCTCATCTCATACAGCTGTATAAGGATTGGGATTGTTAGTCACAGAAACGAAATATCAATAAGACAATAACTGCATTATCAACATAAAAATATATTACACCCTTACCGTCATGTCATCAAGCTTGAAGAGGTCATTTCTTCAAAGTGGATTGGTGTTTGTCCCACGGTAGCAAGTTGGAATATTTATTAGGCCAATCCAATTACCCTAATGGGATTGAATGTACATACAGCGTACTTTATCAAATACGATAATGCAGCAGGATGCCTCTCTTCATTACAGTTTAACCTAGGCAAAATATCGATTTCCCTACAGGGCCTCCATTATGAACTATACGTGCACCTCCAAAAAATGATCTTTGCACATCATTTCTTTTAAGGTGGTCTGTTGAAACGTTACATATTTCGTTAAACTTTGAAGCACACCACTTTTGTCTTTAACTACATGAACTACTCAAGAATTTTACCTGTAACTTTGACAACATCCACTTTTCTCATTGACAGTTAGGAAAATTATGGTACAACTTTACTGGAAAGTTGATTAGAATGCCAATGTCCTTGCAGTCCTCTAATACTTAATCAATAAACAAACGTTAACACAACACGGCTTATAATGCGCATAATTATGTTTCAGGTATTTTATCAACCACCCGGCGAAAACAACAACGTGGGATGATCCAAGACTAAATTTAATTCCTCCTCCGCCGTAACCACATAGCTGTCACTCAGCCAACTGCCTATTTTGAGGTTAGTAAGATGAAACTTTAAATTGTTACATGCTTGAACCATAATGTTTATGACAAAACACCTGAGAAAATCAACATCAAGAAGCTCCTATCGTAAAAATATCAATGTTTTTAGCTATCTGTGCACGTTTCCACATTCTACATAATGTAATATGTACACATGCTTGTATACGCATTAGGGTTTGATCACTAGGGAATGTGGATGCCTGCCTGGAGTTGGAATTCAGTGTGTTTAAGATGGATGAATTCCTTGGTTGGAGCAACACGTATTGCTCAGCACACATGATAATATGTAATAGACAATTCTAAACAACATGTCACATTAGCATACACGTCCACACATAAACAATTCTAATTCCCATCAGATAGATTATATGAAGCATTTGGTGGATTCTTGTATAAATATGTCTTCACTGTGTGTATACGCTGGAAAGAAAGAAAGAACGATATTCTATTTAATATGCATCTTTGCGTAACCGAAAAAGTTATGCGTAATCTATGCCTGTTATAAAACAAAAACGCATCGTAATTCGTAATATACTACACTAATTGTTTGGTATACGCTAATTCTTCGTTCTTGTGGCATATTCGTTAGGTAGGAATTAGTAAAGAAACGCAAGTTCAAACACACAGTAGTTACAAACCAGAAGTTCTACACACAATTGGAAAAAGTAGCGAAAGCAAAAAGGAATATTGAATAGCACAAATAAGAAAATTTAGTAACGAAGGTATAAGGACAAAACTAGGTATGGAATGGTCAAAATGGAATACCAAAATGGTCAATTCGAAGAGTTCTATCCATACATGCACAAGGTACTGTACGGGTACTGTACAGATGCCTATGAGAAAATAGGCAAAAACGATGCCTTCGGCGGCCCAAAGGGCCGCCAAAGGCCCTACGCGTATGCCCTGAAAAAAATCTACTAATGCCTTTGCGTTTTCAGGCCTTCGGGCTGCAAAATGCATTGGCATGGGTGCGTCACGTTGGTTTCTTTGAGGGCGTACTACCCCATTCAGTTCAGGTTCAATTCAATGAGTGAAGCTGTATTAAAAATAAAAATGGCTCTGATTATGGTAAATATTTGCG
>JAAXOA010004720.1:0-10009 GCA_036561885.1 Salina celebensis
ATTGTCAACTTGTCCCCTACTCTCAACTTCGCCTGAATTTCCTATCCTTGTATTCCATGCTCGGAAGATGTATTACAGATAGACCAAGACCAACTGTAAAAACGAAGAAACGAGAAAAAACAGTTTGAAAACTTTCAGATGCAGATAGTATTCTTTTCTGTGACCAAACACAAAAAAATCATTACATCGATCGTCAATCATTAATTTTGATTCTGCTGTGACATTATAACTGAGTTTGTAATGGGTAAAAAACGAAAGTTAACAGAGTCGTGTAACCATCAGCCAAGGCTCCAGGCTTCAGGATCTTTGTCATCGCTCACTTCAGCAGGAGAATGTACAATTTGCAATAAAGAACCGATTGGACCTGCGAAGAAGTTGTTTTCTACAAGGAAAAAGTCTCGACATGAAGAGAGCCTTGTCAACTTTAAAATACCAAACCCAGTTTTATACTTTTCAAACAGAGTGACCAAGAAAACGCCATTTTTCACAAATCTGAAGGTCAAATGTCATCCCATCGGGAGCTCTCCATTACTACAAAAACGTTCTAAATGTGGTGGAACCTCAAAGAAGCCAGACCCCCAACCCAGCTCCAGCGCGAACAAGGAAAAGACCATTGCAGATGAAGACGTGTACTGTGTTCCACATGAGGTCGCACTTCTGGGTAAGAACATCTGGAATTGTGTCAAGACTAACTTATAAAATACTTGTATTGTTAAGTAGCAGATCCCGACATTAGCCCAAACGCTGACAGGAATGCAGCACAGCAGCAGCAGCCACAACTGCGACCATTGTTTTTTGAAGTACCGTTGGAAGAAACACCGATCTTTGTGCCCCGCAACTGGATATTTTCAGCGATTATGAATGTGTTCCGGGAAAACAAATATGGAAGGGGTTGCATACTTGTAGGATCGCCAGGGACTGGTAAGCACATATTTAGTTGGATGGTTTGCATTCGCGGTGAGTTTTAAAACGTAAAAGATTGATTTGTTCTGTTAAGGAAAAACTGCGGTGGCACTTGAGCTTGTTGAGTATAGCTGTTTCGGAAGAAAGCGCGACTACGACCCAGAAGTTGAAAGTGGTCGCATTTCGGCAATGTCGATTGAAACCGATTCGTCTGAAGATGATAAGCACGAGGTGGAAAACATGTCGTCATTCAAGGCCTTAGTGCAGAATGTGGTCGCATACCACTTTTGCCAGGTAAAACAATTAACAAACGATTATTCACTCGCAAAAAATTATTGGTGCAGAAGACTTTAAGTCAGTTTGTTGCTTGACTAAAGCTGGATAACCGGTCAACCTGTCTGGTTCCTGAGTTTATTCACTCCCTGGCAGCCCAATTGTGTCAAGCACCTTCGTTAGCTTCCTATAGGGATTACCTCATAGGAAATCCTGTTCTATTGGTAATGTTCTCTTTGCAAAAACGTTTCGTTCAAATTACCATTATATAAACTGTAAAATGTTTTTGTTACAGGATGGGCTGTCATTGGAAAATTGCACCATCAACCCTGAAAAGTCATTTCTCTCTGGTATTATTGAGCCATTGATGCTGTTACGGAAGGAGAAGCGACTTGGCGACAGTTATTTCCTCATCCTGATTGACTCTATTGGAGAAGCGGAGTGTCACAAGATTAGCACAAGGGACACTATTTCTTTGTTCTTATCCAAACAAATCCTCCGTGTCCCTTACTGGATTAAATTTATCGTCACAATACGAACCTCACAAGTTGACATCTTGTCTCTTATGCCCTTCCAGAAAATTTCGTAAGTTTTCAATTAAAAAATGTGAATGTGAGTTTGAGAAATATGTCAAATATCAAGAATATTTTTATGGATTAAAGTCTTGATACAATGAGCGATGAAATCGAGGAGGATCTTCATGGCTATATAAATTACCGAATATCATCTCACCCCTCAATAAGAAACAATGTGACAGCTAAGTCTAGTTACAAACAAGTCTGAAGGAAGTATGCTGAAGCACTTGAAGAACCATTTGACTCATTTATCGGCTGGGAGCTTTTTGTATTTAAAATTAACTTTGGACTTGATTCAACACGGCCATCTTGTTATCAAGTCTCCTGGATTGAAGGTTGGTGACGAATATTCATTGTTTGACAGTTGCAATACATACTAAAGATGTGGTACTAACGCCTTCGTAATTAATATGATTCTAGATTCTTCCCATTTCGCTTTCGGAAGTATTTTCTTTACACTGCAATCTTCGGTTTCCTTCATCGCGAGCGTTTAGTTTGGTTCAGCCAATTCTTTCCACTTGTTTGGCTGCCTTGAATCCACTCACGCTTCTGGAAATTTATCACTCTATAAATTCACTGAAAGCTAATGAAAATCTGGATTGGACACAGTTTTTGCGCATATTCAAGGTAATCAGTTTTATGATTGAAGAAGCAAACTAAACCGAATGACGGTTAAACTAATTACACAATTTTACAACTACAGAATCTTAAAGGACTCCTTATCAAACGGTTAGATGGAACTTACATGTTTTTCCATTCATCATTTCGAGATTGGCTGGTGCGCAGAGAAAGAGACGAAAATGAAGCCAAATTTTCCTGCGATGTCAGGTTCGCAAAGAAACACTTTATAGGGTAATACCATCATTAATCTTGCAAACTAATTCCTCTCTACATAACAGGATTGGCAGTTCGGCGATTGCTCTGCGCTTAACATCGATTGAAGCTCCTTTGTCACCAACTAAAACACTTGAGCTTGCTCACCATATTCTGAAGGCAGGGATTTTTAAATCGGCTCCAGTTTTATCGAGCAAGTCACTCAATAAAGTGATAATACCCAACAAGCAGCTACAGGCACTTTGGCTGTTGACGGCAACGAAGGATATCGCAAAGGCATTGGTTTCGTTTGCAAATGTATACACACCAAATCCTAAGGTGCGAGGCGAACTTAAAACCTAACATTTCATTTAGTAAAACTAAAACTGAGTCGTTTAAATTTTTAATTTCAGGTGACGAAACTTTTGCTGCAGGCAGGGGCTTCACCAAATGAGAAGACAGTATATTTCAAGAACGCCCCATTGCTGGGCGCATACTCAGCAGCAGGATTTTACAGTTTGGTCTCGCTATTACTGGATTTTGGTGCTGATATTAACCGCACAAATGACGATGGGGATACTTCTTTACATCTTGCAAGCGAAAAGGGTCACACTGGTATTGTGGAATTGCTTATCGATGAAGGCGCATGCCTTACAAAATTGAACAGTTACCACGAGACTCCGTTGGTTAAAGCAGCCAAAAACAACCACATTGACGTACTTAGCCAGTTACTTGGACTTGATGAAAGTTTCTTCGCACCTGTGGAAAAGTTGACAATGATTAAAGAAACTTTGATAGTTGGCTGCACTTATGACCATTTTGATGTTGTTGACACTTGTTCAGAGTACTTGCAGGATTTTAACTTTATTGATCAGCAAACAGGGGAAACGCCGGTTTCTGCGGCGAGTAAAAATGGTCACCGAAATATCGTCAGTGCCCTAGTCCTAGAAGGGGCAAACCCAGACATGGCAAATGAGAAAGGAGTGCCTCCATTAATACTAGCTGCTAAGGAACAGCATTATGGAGTCATTGAAGCTTTGGTGGAAGGAGGCGGATCTTTGAATGTGGCCGACTCGCAGGCCAAGACTGCGCTAATGTATGCTGCCAAACAGAACGACTTGATTTCCTTAAGAGTATTTGATTAAGAAAGGGGCAGATGTGGCTTTGCGAGACAAAGATGGGATTTGTGCGTTGGGATGGGCTTGTTTGCGAAGCAACACAGAAGCTGTCGAACTATTGTTGGAAACGGATGCGATTGAAATTAATGGTGTGGACAATTTAGGACGTACACCGTTAGATCTTGCGGCATTTACAGGGGCTGAAGAAATCGTAACGGTAAGGAAGCTATAGTTTTTTATTATGGATTTTGCCTGAAAATTTTACAACAACTTTGTTTTCCATTCCAGCTACTTCTTGAGAAAGGGGCCCTGATTGAGCACGTCGACGTACAAGGATTTCGACCGTTAGACAGAGCAGTTGGCTGTGGACACACGAGCCTGGTCAAATTATTTCTCCGGAGGGGAGCTAAACTGGGACCGACGTGTTGGAAAATGGCGAATTCAAAGCCTCAAATAATGTACGTCTTAATTTGCATTTGTGCGTAAGTAGTAATTAACCAATGATTGAGTTAATTTTGTATTTTACCTTTTTTTGTAGACTTAGTTTGCTGAATAAGCTGTTAGAGGATGGGGTATTTTTGCTACATAGTGGTCAATATCGCGAGGCTGCCCATCGTTTCCAGTATTCTTTACGAAAAGTTCCCATGCATGAATATCACGATGATACAAGAAAGGATTTCGAAGAGATTTGGAAACAATTAACATTGAACTTTATTCGCTGCAAAACGGGCATGAGTGTACGTATAACTATCTGCTAATTATTACGTATAATACATACTATATCACATTTTTAATATTGACGTAGTTTGCTTTAAAACTTTAAATGCAACATACAAAACAAAATTTGAAGTATTTGTATTAAAATTGTATTGATTGTGAAGGAATGCGAGGAAGCTATGTGTCAAGTAAATGAACTGGCCGAAAAGTATCCAGAATGTCCAGAGGTCTTCTACGAACGAGCACAAATTCATAAAATAGTTGGGTAAGAAGTCGGTTTTATAGTCCCTTTATAAACTTTTGTTTCAACACTCAACTGTATAATTTTAGGAGACTGGACGCTGCAAGAAAAGATGCACTGTTTGCAATGGCACTGAATGAAAAAGAGACTGGAAACAATACCGAGTTAAGGATGCAGGTTGAAGAGTTACTTGAAGAAATCACAAGATAAATTGGGGGTTTTCGTTTCGCCATTATGTTCGTCATCGTGAATGGCTAAAAATTTTGAACTTTTGAATTATTGTACTTATAAAAGTGGCCAGTATTACAACGTTATATTAAAATAATTTAATAAGAATAAACCGACGACATTGTAGCATGCGGACTGAGTATTTTACCAAGGTGCAGTCTTATGTAGTATCGAAAGCGATGGACTTCCTGGTCCTTGTCACCATTGCCATCTCTTTGGAAGTATTCCCTAGCCGTATCTTGGTGAGACTCCTCTAATGCTATTCTGCTATTCCTAGCTATGTATATGATGTGTCACAGCTTGGCGGCTAAGGAATAATATATTCCAAGGGCGGAGATGCGATGGCGACGGGTCAGCTACAACCTAATATCTTCATTTACGTCTTCTTCTGCAACTGTTTCAGGGATTTTCCCATTGGAATCTTTCCTGTCTGTGGATGAAACGCTTCCATTAGATGGAGATCTGCATACTTGTAAATGATATTTCCCGTCGTCAGCCAGGTTTCATTCGAGTTTCTTTCTTGTCCACTATTGAGCCGATTTTCAAGTGATGTCCATTGGTTGCATCTGGCGCTGGTGACGGCTCACAATCATTCATTCTATCAAACTGTTTTTTGTTCCACATCCGAAAGGTAAAGTAATAAATGAACTCGACCAAGGATAGCAAACTGAAGCCCATGCAGAGTCCAAGCAGACCACCAGTATTTGCTAAAAGATTTCACAACATGATCATGCGCATTATTACAAAATCTAATATTTTGCGTAAAAAACTGCTTGCAACTTGTATGCAATAAGCTTCCTAACCAATCAAGTCGGTGATTCCGTATAGTTGACTTCTAACTTTGGGGTAAGTTGAGTCCTCCCCGAAGTAAACGTGTATAATGCTAATATTTTTTCGATGCCCTATGGAAAACGAGCAAAAAACTTGAGTCTTGCCTGGATTAAATCCTCACAGAAAAATTTGGTTTACTAACCACGGTGCAGTCTTATTGTCCTCATCAACCCAGAGGTTATGACTTCTTAATGGAGCTAGAGTCGCGCTTGCTGAATATCGGATCTCCGTGCAAGTTGGTAAGCATTTCTGGCACATGTTCTTCACTCCGGACTTGAATAATTTCTCTAACAAGAAAAGTATTGCACAACAACATAATTAATATGCAAAAAAGTGTTTGAGCTGCATACCTACGTAAACCATATAACTTTCTCCCAAATCATTTAATGACTTACTTCTGACGTCCTCGGCACATGAAAATTTGGCAGGAGTACAAATATCTCTCGAGTCATCCCCTATATAAATTAAAAAAGATTTGTCAAGTATGCTAATCAAATACCCCAGGGTCATCATAATCTCCAAAATACTTACTTGGCATGTAGTACCGCACACAGTTACAACTATCGTGAGTTATGTTTGCAACACATTCGTCTAAACAGTTGGACGCTGAATAATAATTGTAGTATTTTAAAGTGTACTCTCCATGAAAGTAGCAATTTCTTTTTTCCTAGCAAATTACAACAGCTTTACATCAATTTATGATTTGCTTGTGATGATTTAACTGTTAGGGATGCAATGTACTTACAACTGAGTAGGAACGAATGACATCGTCTGCTCTAATAACATTTGGGGTAACGCTTACAAAATGCTCATAGTTTGGTCTGATGGCCAATCCGAAATCAGTCACATGCGGGATGTCGTATGAAAAATGTACACTTAACTAAAAAGATATTTATAGTTAGATAGTCAGTGGTACATTTAAATGTGTTTAAAGCAAAGAACGAAATGTTTGTGCGAAACTCACCCTAAATCCTGTTGAATCCGAGGAAGTGCAAAAATACTGAAAAAGGGATAAAAATCTCATAATGAATCTTGAATCATTTTGAAAGTGAAAACATGGTCATATGCATATTGACGTACCTCGTCCAAATCTGGATCAGCTAAAAACATGAGCCCACTAGCTTATACCAGCTCTACGCTGATGTCTAGGTCTTTTAGCATCGTCGCTTTCAAACAAACTGTCCATATTCCCATCGTTTGTCTTCCAGTATTCAAGCCGCTCTTTTGTATCTCGATTATCGTCTCTGGAAAAGCAAGGAATCACCAATATCGATTGGAGAACATACATATGCAAACACTTTTCGTGAAGGGAACGGTCTTACAGGTAAGTGTGAAGAAGAGTGTTTGGAACCATATTAAACGTACAGCATCTTCCAAAATTTGTCTCGATAGGTCGGAAGTGGTTAGTACATTTGAATGCATCCCCTTCCCACATACACAACTTAATCATATTTTTACACGGTTGCGCTGCCTAAACATAATTTAAATCGTATTAATTTCATGTCAGTTGCTTATACTACACGAGACTAGTAAGCAGGGATATATGATCTAGAGGTTACAATTAAATGATAGATTTTGCATCTAGCATACCCTTTGCAAAAACTGTAGCACATCTTCTACATCTTCCTCCTCTTTGGTCAGATTAATCTTCTGCACTATGCTAGGATCTACAGAGCCTCTTCTTATCGTATAGTTGAACAAATTGCTAAATGGTTTGTTCGATACTGAACAAACGTGGTCTAAATAGTACGCGTCATGTCGAGCTTTTTGAACGTTTTCATCATTGTCATCCGTTGAACTTGCAGTTCTGCCCAAGAAAGGGGAAACATAAACATACGATAATATTTAGAGACATCAATAACTCCACAATTTACTAATACTTAAACTGGCAATACTTTTCACGTAGTTCCATTACCTTATAATTTCATCAGCTTTTGATTTCAAAACTCTATAGAACAAAGCCAAAGATAGATTGGTTACTTTTTTCAAAAAGTTATGAACGATTGATCTATGTGCATTTGAAGAACGCTAACCTGTTCATATTGCAAATCGTAACTGCTGGATACGGCAAGTCTCCAATGAACATTTCTGAAGACTGGAAAGTGACCACGACAGGACTGTCGAAATACCTCACAAACACTGCTTTTATCAGCCATACTGCTGTAAGCGCTGACACCAAAGAACACAACCCCCCATAGAATTCTAAAATAAAATGTCCCCATTTTTACTCACATTTCCACACTTCTATGATCTTTTTCAGTAATAACTTTACCGTTCTCCAAAATGAACTCCTTCGTTGCCCAAATACTTGAGTCCATGAATTGACGTATCCTTGCAGAAGCTCGCAGCAATACTTTTATCCGAAGGGGTCCACCACTTGATTCCTTTATGGGGCTGATCAGTTTCCCTTAAATTATACTTATTTTCTCGAGCCATTACGCGAAATTCAGTGACCTTTTCATCGAAGCTAAGCTGCTTCTTTAATGAGCCTTTCTTTGTCAATCCATTACTCTCAAGAGGAGGCTTCTCCATGATTTTAATCACGTCAAGCTCTCAAGCTATATCTCACATTACAACTATTTTTTTAACTTTATACCCACGAGTTCCGGATTGCTTAGACGCATGCAATATTTTTATAGATTAGCTCATGAAACTAGTTAAAATCATTTTTCAGTTCTATAAACTCGTCTTAATTCCACCCTCGCAAACAACTACTGACTTACGTTTACGGATGCTCTTGAGATAAGTTCGCATAACAAACTCTCAGGTGCTTGTCTGAAAGTTCATTCAAGCAGAAACACAACATGCAACTAACTTGTCAGGAGCTCCTTAGTCCATTTTTACTCACTTTGTTGATCGTCTTCGACCATTACGCAAAATCCGAAATACACACAATGTTTTTGTATTCCATGCAAAAAAAAAAGTCGCTTGCATGAATTTGATTCAGGTAACACTGCAACCAACAGCGTAATGGAATTAAAACTAGCTCTGAAAGTCACCAGATTAGCATTTTATTACTCACTCCTTGATGACGATCTATCAAAAACATGTATGCAAGAGTCAAGTTTTAGTTTTCAACTGGTACAGTCGCCTATCATAAAACTAGCTTCGAAAGTCACCAGATTAGCATTTTATTACTCACTCCTTGATGACGATCTATCAAAAACATGTATGCAAGAGTCAAGTTTTAGTTTTCAACTGGTACAGTCGCCTATCGGGAAGAGAATATCATTTTTAATGTGAGTTTTCGGTTTGCATACTGATACTCTTTAGGCTTTCTATTAAAACATTTCACAATGCTCACACTTTCTATAAAGTAATCCGAAAATCTAACAGCATCAAAACACAGTCGGAATAGAGAGAAGGTATTCATCGCATAAAAAACAAATGGATTCAACGTGTTACCCAAAGATTTGACCTATCTAGTGCTATTCCAACTAAAAACTTGCTCCAGGTCCAGTTTTTTTTTTGTTTTGTAAAAACGTGCCATGTTGCAAAATACAAGATTCAGAATTAAAGCGTTTTATAGATATGCTTCATTGCGCTGAAAAAATGGACGAGTATAAAAAAAAATAACAAGTAAAAACTATGTCCAGTTTTTTTGCGTGAGAGATCTATGTGAATTTTTCTCGACGGGATCATGCTGTAAGAGAACAATTTAATTAATGCTATTAGAAGTGTAAATGGACATAGTAAGCCAAACTTTATCACTTCAATTTAATCATTCTTTGTCGGGGTTGCAATTTTCGTAGAATTCAAGCACGATTTTGTACTTTGATTCAACTACCTTGCAGGTTGTGAAAAAGCGTCTTTCTTGAACTTTTTTGTCTTTTAAAATGACTAGCAGAGATAAGATGTAAGAAAATATGTCTAGCCAGTAGTGGGAACAGCCTAATGCTGAAATACCCATCAATCAAACAAACAAGCAAAAACGAGGTTTGTCAACCAGTATTGCTAGACTTTGTTGTGGATTGTTTGTATTGCCCCACCAGATAAAAGAATACAAAAGATGACGAGTAAAAAAGGATTAGACCACGATAATCCCAATCCCAATTGTTCTTTTCATTGTATACCACCAAGTAAGCGCGAGTAACCATACTGGAACGTGAAATACCAATAAAACTTCGCAACGGTGTAAAATACTTCTTACTCTTTCTGACTACTGACCACATGAGATTTTATGATGATTTAGTTTTTTTTTATAAATACCTGAAAAACGCTTCTTTCAAGGTGATTTCTTGGCAATTAGTGTTCTTTTTTTCTGACATGTAACATTCTTTTCATACGCTTATAGCTACACGTGTAAAGCG
>JAAXOA010004721.1:0-10009 GCA_036561885.1 Salina celebensis
GTATGAAAGAACCATTTTCAGATTCCCAAAATGTGTCAAAGGTTTTCTGGATGTTAAGATTTTGAGAAAGGTCTAATTTCCGAATAAAACAGTATGTTTGGATGAGTAATGACTCGCCGATACGTAGCTTGATAATGAGCAAATCATTTTTGCTCATTTGTTGAGGTTGTTAGTTATAAGAAAATGGGATCAACTACAGCAGAATATAATATGGTGAACAGTTATGGCTTGTGGATGATATTTCCAACAATATTGCAGATAACATAATATGCAATGCATTGTTAGCAATTATAGGAAGCATAAGAATAGTTTAGTCGCATAATAATATTGTGTACTTAAGTTAAAGTGCATTGTATGTCTGTAATATGAGACAATTAACCTGGAACGTAGACTACTCTGTCGTACCGAATAGTATTTAAGCCATTCTGCTGTATGTATATTAAAGAAAAATTTAAAATATAGTATTAAAACCTATGGAATTTTAATGTATACAATACGAGGTATATTATTGGGCATGAGTTATGCATTGTAATAAACACAATTTTTTTCTCATACAAATTAAGACTTGAACCAATTTAATTTATAAGGATTGAATACAACATTCAATTAATTTAATGTCATGTTTTACCACAATTTCTTAATAATTTCCTGTTCGTCTACTGAACTTTGCACAACACGGATGGTTTACCAGAATTGATTGAACTTTCGCACTCAGTACTATTATAATGTATTGCTATATAAAACTTCCACGATTAGTACCTTAATATTTGCATAACACTCTTTCGTGTTAAATGTACGCTACAAACTGACAGCATCGTGCCACTAAATTGACGGGAAAGGACACACCTATCCTTATCGATAAAAGATACATCACAATTACAACAAACTTTGTACTGTATAGGTAAGCATTGTGCATGATAAAGCAACCGGCTGGGATTCAAAGAGTCACACCTTTCGAAAAAAGAAGATAAGGCAGTGAATTGAACACAAATTGCATACATAAGACAAAATTTTCGATAAGAAATTTGACAATTTTTATGTTAATTGTCATTGTACCTTAAAGTTTAAACCAGAATTGATTAAATGTGAGCGAAAATTCGGGCTCTTGGATCCAGTTGCTATCTAGAAAGACTATACAACGGTCCAGATTCATATTAAAAACCATACAAACGGAATATTCCTACAACTTTTGTGCAAAAATGGCTGGAATAGTTGGAACATATGAAATGGTGTCTACTGACAAGTACGAGGATTTCTTGAAGGCAGTGGGTAAGATAGTCTTACGTTTAGTATTCTGTAACTGTGTCACAGAGGAGTCATAACTAATTTCATGCGGACACGCAGGTGTCAGCATGATCAACCGTAAGCTGGCTGCCAAAGCGTCCCCAACAATGACATGGATTGAAGAAAGTGGGAAATGGACACAGAAGACAAAGACTGCCCTCAAAAGCTTCGAAATTGTTTTCAAACTTGGAGAAGAGTTCGAGGAAGAACTTGCGGACGGCCGTAAATGCAAAGTGAGTTTTACATGTGAGTTGTACTTGGAATGTTTTAATGCATGGAATTTTTCATATTTTCCTATAGTCAGTTATAACTGTTGATGGAACCACTCTAACGCACAAGCAAAGGATTGGCAATGATTACTCGTCTGAGGTGACAAGAGAGTTCAAAGGTGAAGAGATGGTGAGCACATTCAAGTCTGGGGATGTTGTCGCCACGCGAGTGTTCAAGAAGGTACAGTGTTTTGAAAAAAATATTGTTGATAATTACTTAAATACAATATCATCGGCTAATTTTAAAATTTTACTAAACATTTTTAGGTCGCTTGATCCTATGACTAGGAAAATGTTTGGAATATATTGCTAAATTAAGGAAATAAAACTGAATTGGCTTAAATGAAATCTTAGTTTATTACTTTATATATAGTTAATTTCAAACGTCAACATGCATAATGTATTCCAACCAGGCAATTCCTATTAGTTATGCAATTGCACAACAATTGCATTAATGAAATTGAATTCTATTGTATAATATAATATTTGCATAACGTAGATATGCTGGGATTGATAAGCACATTAACAGTTTGAAACAGTGAATGAATATTATTCCAGGTCACGGACGGTGAGGCGAAGAGAATAGATATTATATTTGCAGGATTCCAAATCCCAAGAAGTACCCGATGAGATCTCTACTTTCACTGAAGTACAATGTTTCAGGCTACCTGTTTACAAAGATGAAGAAAGCCATGATCAGTTTCCTTACAATCATCTAAAATATACTCCACAATAAGATAATCATTTACCCTTTTAAATATGCGTGTGGCAACGGTGTCGCCAACTTTGAACATGGAGATCATTTCTTTTCCGTTGAATTCACGGATAACCGTGGCTTCCACAGACCCAGCCTTTTGCTTATGAATTAGGCGATTCCCTTCCATTGTTATCCTTGACTATTTCAAATAATGCACCAATGATTATTTCAACTGAGCTAATATGTAGATGTTTACCTCTCAATTTTAGTTAATATTTCTCCTCACCTTGACTTTTGTTCCATAGAACATTTCATCAAATTCCTCTCCAGGAACAAAGCAAATGTCATTCTTTTTAATACCCAGTGTGGTTCGCTGTTTCCATTTCCCATCATCCGTGGGAATGTATTCCAAGTAAGGTTTGAACTTCCAGGCCTGCTCTCGTTCCCGAATTCCAGCACCTTGTTGTAAGTAAGGATAATGAGTTAGGTTGCTGCGTAAAATGCAATATGGATGTGTATTTAAATTTTAAAACTTACCCACTGACTTCAAGTAATCGTCGTACCTTTCACTATCAACCAGTTCGTACTTTCCAACGATAACCATCATAAAACAGAATTAACGCCTGGGAAAGGAATTCAAATGGAAACTTGCAGCTATAAATTATTGGATGGAGATTGTGAGCGTGCGTAAGGTGTGAGTAGGGAGAGGTGAGAACTTGCAGTGCTAACGAAGTCACCGATCGGTTTGAATTTATATGATTTCCATTGACATTAGTTGGACTGGAATGCATGCATACAAGGGCGAGACAACTAGCTAACCAATTCATGGAAAATAGCAGAACAACTTGAACTTGAGAAAAACAATCGTTATCATATACTGTGTGCAAATATCAACATAGTTCAATTACGGAACTGAACAAATTATATAAGTTATCTTGGTTATCATTATATCTCTGGCGTGATTTTATGGGATTGGCACGTGTGCTCCGTGTCGAACAATATTGAGCGTTGCTCGTTTTGTTATACGATGCATACCAGCCCTGACTTTCATTAGACAGCCAATCGCATTCCAATGAAGAGGGAATCCCCTGGTACAGAAAGTTATTTTATTAATTTTGTGATTATGAATTACCAAAACGATTCTGGAATATGATGGAAAGATCGGTAAAATGCACCTACCAAACACGATCTTGATAAAATACTAAAAATAACATATCCCTTGCATCCTGTTTTGAATTTGATAACTTTTGTCACGGTAAGATTAAAAGCTGACCTTCACCTGGACATATCAAAATGCAATCGGTGCTTACCAGTTCTCACCAGAAAGTTTCATAATGTTTTAACTATTAAATTTTCCAATATTTTGGATCTTCCTTCAATTTATACTTTCTTTCATTTGATACAGTACTTGGCTCATACTAGACACACGCAAAGGTCATGCATGTCATGTAAAGGTGAAAGCCGTTGACATCTACTATATTTACAATATTGAATTGTTTGAATGGATGTCAAATGTGTAATTGCTTAAGGAATGCCATAAGTGGAAGTAAAAGTAGACCAACGATTATCATGAATCATTGTTTGGCGTCCGTCCATTGTTCATGTATTACTCCAGCGAAAAGTTTCTGATATCGGCTCACTCATGTGAGTTAAACGAAGGAATTTTTAATAGCTGAAAAGCTGGAACACACATTCCAGAAAGATTCATTAGCCATACGTGATTTGAACAACAATTTTATTATTTAAAATCATTGTGACAGAGCGATTGATCAATTGAACTGACAAGTGGCAGTTTGCATCTGGCTTGATCGATTACTTAAATATTACATGTAGTAATTGAGGATCATTCCTTTGACAAATTGCAAATAATAACACATGTTTACCATTCATGTTGTCGATAACAATGTCCGATTTATATAACATGGATTTATAAAAGGTGACCCGAGTTTGTTTACGGCCTAGAAACTTCTATTTATATTACGTACACTATATAAACAGTAACGCTTATCGGTCCTCTTCGATTGCAAACAAACGGAAACAATTTGAAAGGATGAATATAAGATAAAAATGTAGCTCAAGGAGAAAGCGGTCGAAAGCAATCATAGAAACACGCAATGACTATTTTCCCGTTTAAAACAATAATTAAAATAAATCAAATAATATCCATCGACCTTGTAAAATCAAAATTCAAAGTGAGGGCATTCCTAATCTTAGACATGATATTCCCACATTTCCAACAACTGGCCGATTCTTTGAGCCATGAAAAATGGTCCAATGTTAGCAAATAGACTTCTAGGCACAGCGCTGTTTTTCACCCTGCTTTTACTATGCAAAGGACTTGACTCTGCAGCAAGTGACGACGAAGAAGACGATGACCACGAGGAAGACAACTCTGATAGTATCGTTCAAAGTCCTGTCGTCCCTTCCACTGCGCACGGACCCAAAAAGAAAGCAGCTGAAATCAAGAGACCTCCACTAATACAAAAATCCCTTAAGATAGAGAAGTTCGAAGAGCCTCAGGAAGAAGAATTGGAAAAAACAGCAGAAGAATCAACAAGTGGACCTCCAAACATTAATTCTACTATGGATGTGTCCCACACTACTGCATCAGTGTCCACTGCAGAAAACTCTACAGAGTCAGCTACCTCAGACAACACTACTTATGATAACACTACTGAGTTATCTGAATCTGAACTGACTATAACTGCTGATCCTGGCATGGATGACGGCCACAAGTTAAGAAAGCGTATTAGCTTCATTCAAAGGCTAAACCCAAACAGTGCTGCTCCCCCGGCCATCCAAAGCCCCAAGTTTGGAGCGATATCTAAACCTATTTTTCTTACGCAAAACTCCAAGCGCTATAGCCATCAGCGAGTTATCTCCAGAAAGAATAAAACCGGCCTTGTAGCCGTGGACAGATTCGGCCGTCCTAAAAAGAAGGTGAAGAACAATCAACAACATGCCACGACGAAGGCTCCACCGGTCACTAAACCTCCAATTAAAAGTATGACATAATTTTGTAATCGTATAAAATGTATAAAGCTATATATTTAATTTGATTTGAATCCCAATAGGCTGCATTGTATGTGACAGCCAAAGGAACAAAAACTGTTCCAGTTTCAATAACAATACGTTGATGCCTTTTGCAAAAAACTGCAGCGAGTCCAATCCCTGGTGTTATATAACGAAAGGGAATGTCACAACTTTGGTCTGGGAGAATGGAGAAGTAAAGAAAAAGAATATTTCCAAGGTAGACAGGGGCTGTACAAGAGCGCATAACGAAGAGATGTGCACTCGGACCAAACAAAAGGACGAGTTTACAGACTTTATAACATGCGTTTGTAAAACAGACTTGTGCAATTCACGTTTCAACCTTACTGGAAGGTCCCTTCTCTATGCGAATGGAGCGAAACAATTTAGCAGCGGTAAAAGCCAGACTTNTCGGACCAAACAAAAGGACGAGTTTACAGACTTTATAACATGCGTTTGTAAAACAGACTTGTGCAATTCACGTTTCAACCTTACTGGAAGGTCCCTTCTCTATGCGAATGGAGCGAAACAATTTAGCAGCGGTAAAAGCCAGACTTTTATAGTGTCAGTATTAGTTGTCGTCTTTAATCTATTATATCCTTGGTATGAGCTTCTTTATTAAAAGTTTACAGCCAAAATTTTTCGCAACGCTTAATTACAATTCGTACGTTGTTCTGAAAAAGGAAAGGGTAAAGTGCAAACACGAGAACAATCATTTTTTTACCTCTTTCACCTATATGAGTCATGCTTTTGCATTTCATTTCGGGTTTGCCACTATGCCGTGTGCACACAGGGATGATCCATAAAGAACGTCACTAGGAAAGGTCGGTTATTAACGAGAACAATCATTTTTTACCTCTTTCACCTATATGAGTCATGCTTTTGCATTTCATTTCGGGTTTGCCACTATGCCGTGTGCACACAGGGATGATCCATAAAGAACGTCACGAGAAAAGGTCGGTTATTTGTGAACAGCCCGGAAAATGAGGGCTTGATAGTAAGGCTCCTGCAGACCCCGTGCCGAACCCTGGTCAGCCGAGGGACCATTTGAGACAAGAGCCTCGCCCGTTAGGTGAAGCGGCTGGCTCTGAGGCTGGAGGGAGCGGGTGAGGAGGTTAGAGGCCCAGCAACCGTCGTTGGGACGGCTTTGCCAGCCAATGGGGCTCGTCTGTCGCCTGTGTGGCTCGGTCTTCTCGGCTTACCAGGGTCTAGCCCAGCGTCTGATGGAGACTTGCATACTACCAAGCCAACAATTTTGGGGCTGTTCACAAATAACCCACCTTTCAAACCTCGTGACGTTCTTTACGGACGAGCTCATACTGCTAAAAATCCTTTTCATATAAAACCACATGCTGCTGTAATACGAGTGGTGAGTGATTTATTACTCCACGGTATTATGTGCAGTTACGTTTACTACAGAAAAATAATAAAGCTACACCTTTTTTGCATGAAAAATAGCAAACACGTTTTTTTTATATTTTCTTTTCTCATTTTTTTGAATGCCAATTCTTCACAGTTTTTTTAAAGTTACGCTTCGTATTCTGTACTGAGCTACAGTGGCCACAGTATGCATTGTTATATTTATTAGCAATTCACTCTTCAATCGCCAATATCAAGATAGTTATTGTATGAATTATCAATGGTGTTTTTGTATTTGCACAGTACACAATCCTGTATCGTAAATAGACTACAGGAGAAAAACAATGGAACTAAAAAAACAACACCCAAAGACCAGAGCCAGTTGTTTAAAATGAACTCATAAAAAACCAATAACATTTATTGCTCGCATTTTTCTCAGCACTGAACCAGTACTCCTTCTTGAAACCCATTGTTGGAAAAAAATGAAGGATGCAAATGATCAGCTAATACACTAAATATCAGTCCACAATAAAATCGGTTTTTTTTTTCTCTTCAAGAGTTTTTGCACTGCCCTTCAAATTGCACTCTGGCATAAACATAATTTCGCCAACATCAAATCTGAAGATCTTCCATAAGTGGTATGGTACATGGTACATTCATAACATCCTGCAAAACAAGCGAAACACTTGTATAAAACCTTTCATAGCCCATGTGTTGAGCTTACCTGAGAAAAAAGAATCTTATAAAGAAGAAGTTTTGCTAGCATTTGTATTTTATTTACACGCTGAGCTCATCATAATATCATTCATAGTGTGACCGGCAAAAAGGAGCTGACTTTTGTGTGGAGGTAGGTGACTAACATATTTTACATCACATATGCTTTTAATGGCAATAATAATTGTGCTCTTTTTTATATCTTTCAAGACGACTTTACTACGCAGACAACTATCATGATCAAGTTAGAATAGCGTTGTAACGAGTGTAACACCTTGCTACTTATTTTCTTGGTGTGTTAGGAGCATGTTCTCCTTTATTACTTCCAATCTTGCCCCAACTTGGTTTGAGACTCTGATACTACGATGTCTGACTCGCCGTCGTCATTTCGTCCACGCTCAATATATTTCTCCTTTTGTGTACAGCCACAACCCACAACAATAAAGCTACATGAAAGTTTGAAACCGTATCTAGAGATATTAAGTAGCAAGGAGAAAAAAAAACAGTCTGCAGCAGGTATTCAAGATTTTTGTGTATTAACATAATACAAAGTTTCAATTCTCCACACATTTTAATCTCTCTTGATCAATCCTCTCCACTTCTTTCTGGTCAAATACCACCGCATCATTCAAGAAAGCCACTTGCCTAACAAAACATGAAGAAGGAGTAAAACCGAAAATGTTTCTCTTGTGTTGTTACACCAAAAGGTTTTTCTCATGAAAACAAGGAAGATCATTTTTACCTGGTCATCATTCCCTTCAGAGTCGTCATTGAAAAAACATGTTACAATATGCACGTCCGTGCACATTAGCTGCACAAACCGCAGTGTCAATGTGACTACATCAATAATACTCACATCCAGCTTTGAAACTTTCATCATTACCAAAACATGTTGTTTACGTATAAAAAAACAACCATTTTTTCTTCTCTTCCTATAAAAAAAATCTCATTTTAAAAGATTCCCTTGCTGGAAAGACAGTGGTGTAGTGATTACAGAGTAAGAATAGCAAAAAGAGATTTGATGACTTAAGAAAAAAAGTATATCTGAGGGTAACTGGTCTTCATTTTTTGTATACCTTCATTGTATCCCTTTTGGACCTGTCAGTGTAAAGTTAAGTTTACACCCCTTGTGCAGGTGAACGCTTGAGTCAGTGTTGCTTTTACCTGCACTAGAAAAATATGCAAGTGCGTTGTTTTTAGTAGACGCTTGCTTCTGTTGGTGGTGGAATGGTGACTAGCGGCAGCTGCAATATAAAAAATTATTGTGTTGTTTTCCGTGCAATATACAAGAGCTCATCAAGGGAAGATTCATCTTGAAATGCAACTTGTTCAACAATAAATAATAATTGGTTTTGCATCGATATTATAACAACAAGCCTATCGTGATCCTCTGTCCAATTTCTATACATAATTTGCATGTAATAAGTTGCTCCATGAAGGAAAAGTGGTGCTGGAAGTTACTGTAATCATCTCAAAAGACTGGCTTTTGTGTATATTTTTTGGCACAATCTTGCTGATAGATGCACTCGTGGTGAAACACGCATGAAAAAGAAGATAAGAGCATTACTCATTGTTTAGCTATGCGGTTGTTCTTCAAAGGTTTCGCAGGGAGAGAGTATTTTGCGGCAAAAAACTGTTTAGTGATTACATTTTTGTGTGTGAATACTGTCATGTCCATCGATAAATAATATTGCCTGTAACAAAGTGCCTTATTAATATTAACAATGCTGCAGTGCACATGGGAGGGAACGTCTCCTCCAAAAATGATAGAAAAAGGATGTTCCTCAGCTTACCTGTCTTGAGAGGAAAACCGGAGTGGAGTTTTTATTGGTTTTTACCTGGCTGGATGGAGGATGGGTAGTAATTGCAGACAGGAAAGGAAGAAGAGAGGGCGAACCTCTGAATCAATCAGGAAATCAAGAATTAAGTGTTGTACGAGACCCTAACGTAATAGCTAAAGGAAACCTTCGTCCGTCAACGTTATCAATGCAATTTAGACTTTTTGTTCTTTTCAGTCCAGTGAAAGGAAGAAGAACCTGTACAACAAGTTGAATGTGCATGAAAAATCTGTCCATCATAATCTTGATCGGAAGAATCATGAAAATATATCGTGTAGGTAGTGAAACCACGTTGCAGTGAGTAGTGGGTACAGCAAACGACTGAAATCAGCATGCAGCCACATATTACATCAAAACGATTCTCTTACAAGTTTTGTTTGATTGTGTAAAAATCCACTATTGCTACGTCTAGACGGACAAAAGCAAAGGAAAAGCATTGGATTAATTAGTAGGAAAGAAAAAAAAATCAGTAGAATCAGAATTCCAACCGTGTGACCTTTATGACTTCAATTGTAATATGAAATGTGTATCAATTTCAAAATCTTGTTTTGTTTTTTGTTAAAAGTAAAAATCTTATGAAAAGAAAATATTAAAAAAGGTTATGTTGTATGTGCATAAAAAATTAATTAAACCAACAATGCTAACTAGATCGAAATTAAAAGTGAACAAAAACGTGATCTACCTGTGCCAATATCCCAATGATACAAATCTGAAATGGAGACGCGAATGAGGAAGAATAAGGAACGTTGACATCCACTAAAATCACAAACGAAAAGTCATGATGATGCAAGAAGGAACCAACTCTTTAAGGTATCAAG
>JAAXOA010004722.1:0-10007 GCA_036561885.1 Salina celebensis
CTCATTCAGCCTTAGGGCTATTGCTTGAGTGAATATGACAATGCAGTGTCTTCAGAACTCCTTCTTAGGTTTATCACTTCGCCAAACCAGAATACTATCAAATACTAATGCAAAAGATTCTCAGAGCACTGAACAATTGGCTTCTGGTATTCCTGGGAGCTACGTGTAAAGAAATGTTTTCATTTTTCGCCTATCTGGAAATTGCATAAACGAGTTTGTTATTTCTGAGAATCAGTTACCAAACCAACTATATTTTAAAAATATAACTATGCATTCCACATTCCAACGGAAAGGAGTAAGGGTACATGTATGTAATATGCATATTTAGTTACTAAATTGTAATAGTAAAAGCTCCAAGATCAGTTACAGAAGAAAAGCAAACTGAATTACAACAAGTTACGTAAATCGTGATTAAAAACCATATAGTAGTGTGGGTTTTTAACTTGCCATTGGCTTTTGCTGAATATTTGTTATATAAAGTTGCGTTCTTGAATTATTTATCCAGTACAACGAGACTAGAAGTTCCACCGAAAGTTACATAAACAGCCTTTAAGATAACTTTATGAAAATAATACATCAAGTCAAGATTGACAAGTCACACATGTCCTGCTTTATTTTTGCTTGATAAAAAAGAAAGTGTTAGCATTACAATGATCGAATGGGTTGTAACTTGTATATGATATAGTTTTAAAAGTAAAAAAAAACCAAGGACAAGCACAGAGGGAGGCTGTCAAAAACTAATACCTTCAAAGTAACCACATTTCAGACAGGAAATTATCGAAATTGCAATTTGACTGAATGACATCAAACGCTCATTCTATATTGATCCATGGTTATGCGTTGTTTTTTAGTCAGCTTATATCGTCTTTCAGTTTTTCAAGATGCATGCAAAATTATGTGATAACTTCTCAGCTCAGAAAATATACTCCATCACTTTCACACAGACCACATCAAACATCCCTTCTTTGCAGCAAACCTTCACGAGTTCATGACTACAAAAAAAAATCATTATGAAAATTAGTACCTCCTGGAGAAAACAGCTTATTTTGTTGCTGTTCATCGTTTAAACGAAGAATCGGTTGTATTGGTGATTGGATTGTTGTAAAAAAGTCTCACACAAACAGTTTCACCAGCCACGGGTTACATTATCGTAAATTCCAGGCTTATAAACATCTGAGCCTTTTTCGCTGGCACATTCAGTTTCCTACTCAACAACAACAATTTGGGCCTGTATGGTTTGCTACTAATGTTACATAAAAATGATTTTAATCCATTAGTGCTTGCTGATTCACAGAAGCGTCAACATCCATCGGCTGGATAGATTTTTTACGAGAGGTATATTTCAGATTGCGATCAAACACCCCTAAAAAACTTTATCCGCGCAGCAAGTGCTTGCAATACAAACCATTGAAATGAGATGCTAACGATTTTCTTCTAGACAGACAACAGGGTTCGTTGTTATGGAAAAGAATAGAATATTTTACTCCGGCAAGTTTATACTTTCTTTAGTTTGTCACGACAAATATAGTCCCTAACAAGTATGAAAAATATTATATGTAATTAGACGAAACTTGCATTGCATGCATACCTCATGGAAGTTGCCTCCAATACTATGCTAACATGAAAATAATGATGTATTTGGAAGTGAAAAGTAGTTACGGTTTTTTTTTGTATCCATCTATTATGTTATGTTATGTTATCCATAATATTATGTTACCGCTGTTTTGGTTGGAATGTTTTGTTTTCGTTTATGGTAACACAAATGAAAAATCTATAATAAAACTTTCTGATAAAAATGCATTACTAGATTACCACTGCCAACTTTAACTGAGCGGCTGGGTGTGCATTTTAATATAGTGGAAAATCAATTAAGGAATTCTTGTCCAATAATTAGCATTGAATATTGAAAATCGTTTATGTTAACAATTTGTGAAAGTGTGATGGTATGCTTATGGTCGTAATAACAAGATATGGATAGAGCCATAGAGCCATGTATGTTTTTCAGTACGATCACCCTTGTACTGAAATGCACATTCCATTCCAACAACCTTTCTTCTGATTCTACATCTAGTCACCCCAACTGCTTTCACCCTGTCACAATGAAAACATATTGATGTTCTATCCAAGTCAATGACGCGTAAACCTTCATTCCTATTTCTTTTTTCTGTTCAAGCTCCCAAACTCCTTTGTGATACGTCGGTAATCTTTCTTAGCACTTGCCGTAAGATGTAAGACGAGGTAAAAATCTAAACCTACGAGTGTGTCTAGGTTTTTTTTATTGAATTTCGTGTTTTCATCTAACAAACTTTCTTCTTTCGGTCTCCTTCATCATGTAACAGAAGTACTTACAAATCGCTTGAGGTTTCCTATTTCCTCTGCCAATAAATTATCCTGTTCCTTCCTCCCCATCAGTTTCCTCACACACACATTTACGATGACGAGTGGGCACGCTGGATTTTTAGGTTTTCCGTAGTCTTTGAACAATCATTCCAAAAAGGTACATCAAGAATATCCATTGTACGATTAATTACAATTCATGTGAAATTTATTATCCATGAAGGTTCGCCATCATCGCCACCACGGATACAATTGCGGTCGTCCGACAAATCTCTTCCTTTTGGCTGGAAATTTACCGGGTCTACGATATTCCGAGTATTCTAATGTGCCATAAAAGGCGTGAATGGGTAATACTATGGCACCAACGATCTTCATATTTCTTCATTTGTCCTCCTAGATCCCTCCCAAAGCATTCTAACGAAGTGGCAAGCAAACTGATGACTGATTATGACCTATATTTTTTAAAGCAATTTCATACAACACTTTAAACAAGCACACCAAGTGCCTCTGAAAAAGAATCTCTTGTTCCCATGTTGATGCTATATTTAGCCAAGCAAACTAAAAAATTGAAGCCATCTGCCAACAGCGCGGTCAACACTTTGAATAACGGGTTTAATAACTGTCCACAGGGTCCCACTTATAATAATTTCGCGAAAAGACGCGATACTGCTGTGTTTTGACATGATTTGGCGATTCCACTGGATATTCTATTCGGGCGAATCTCATGCTCATGAAAGCAGGGAAAGTGGAACCCTCCCAGTTTGGAAATATGAGACGTTGATTCAACGTGTTTTTGTTTTATACCTATCATTTGGTCAACATGAGTGTTCCACGAAGAGGAAAAGCAATTATGATGGAGGTATGCAGTGGCGTAGGGGTCCGTGAATAAAAATGCCAAATGGGACGGAAAACACTAGTGCTAATGATAATGGAAGTCCCTGCTGCTTTCTTTCATTCATATGATTCGGGACGTTCTTGGCGCAGGAGGCACACGAAAGCTGGGTCTGCTTTCTATTCCAGATCTGCTGGGATGATGGTGGTGTTCCATCTTTCCCCCTGCCTAATATTCCTATCATCGCTTTCCTTAGATAGTCCGTTTCCAAGTCTTCCACAACAGTAACGAGTTTGGGGGTGAACCCATGGGGATTTCGTTGTTGGATAGCAGCTGTCTATTTCTTTCGCGATGTTTTGTGCTCTTTGCATTCTTATTCAAGGAGAAAGCTATTTTTTTAAAGAAACGAATCTCCTAACATAATAGTTCTGGAAATCGGGGATCCTAAGTAGTGTCAAATGTCAGAAGTTTACGAAAATACTCGCTACATTGTAAATTGACATTACAAATGTGTTAAAAAAAGAATGACAAAACATCTTGCCGCTGTTGTTTACATGGCTATAAGTCCTATATGCATGATATCGCATGAAGGATTTTTTATTCTGCATAATAAAATAGTGTATATAACTTACCAGAGGATTGCATCGAGCTCAAAGCCCGCTCGAAGCTCGGGCTCGGGCGAGCTTTGGCAATATTTTGAAGGCATCGAGCTTTTTGTGTTCGAGCTTTCCATACGTAATAATAAATGATTCGAGCTTCGGGCTTTCGAGATTTTCAGAAAAGCTCGATAAAAGCCCGAAAACAATTTTTGTATCGATATTTTGTGCCGTGGGAAATGTCTACTGCATGATGCGTTGTTCAATGCTTTAAAAATTCGGCGAGTAAACTTGAAAACATACATACCAAACCATAAACATTTGTTTTGTATGTGCTTACAACACAACAATAGACACCTGAGTAATGCATACGCATTTTTTTGTATGCATCAATCATGAAAATAATATTTAAAACATAGTCCGAGCTTCGGTCCGGGCTTTTCGAGCTTTTGTTGTGGCAGAGGTTCGAGCTTCGAGCCCAAAACTTTGGGATTTTTCGAGCTTCGGGCCTGAGTTCAAGCTGATCGGGCTTCGAGCCTTCGAGCCTTGCGTTTTTTTCGACGATGCAATCCTCTGTAACTTACCCCCCAAACACCTCCATACTTTTTCATGTGCTCAATATCAAGAAGGCCTCCATTCTTTTCGTAGGTAAGCAGGGGTCCACCCAGCAACCTTGAGGGAACAACCGGTATCCCTGGTTGCTTTTCCAAACTGCCCCAATTCCACCTTGCGTAAACAATCAGTGACAATACTGCACAAATTAATACTACACCTACACCAATTAGGAAGATGACCATGATGCTATTAATGGTAGGACGGAGAACTGATGCTCAATGTTCCAGCTCGGAGACTGGACATGATCGCTTAGGACAGTGATCTGTCATTATACGACCATGACGAGTAGATGTTTCATTATAATATGCATGGACTATGGACACACACACTCATCTTCAAAGCTGAAAGCTTACAAAAAAAGTTATCTACAAAAGTGTAATGCTGATACTAAATGAAAGATCTAATTTAGGCGACAAGTTTTATAAAGGTTAATAGTAACACTGTACTTTAATCGGTTAATTTCAATTTTTCTTCCATTTTTCAACGTAACAGTACAAATATCAGAAAATAGAAAATATTTCATAGGTAAAGCTCAGCAATAATATTTTTTAAACTACATTTGCGCAAAACAAATGAAGTATTGAACACAGAAAACTACAACAATACTGGCAATAACAGCGAACTTCAAGTAGGAACACTTAATTAGTGTATTTGTCACTGTTGTTTTCCAAGGGTTTCTCGTTTCTTAATGACCAGCTCCTGAATAAACTCCGCGAAGAGCATACAGTCCATATTCTTCTGCATTAGACTCAGAATGAACCAATCTCCATAAGTGAAGTTGTCCACAACATATCTCAAGTCTTTCGACGAGCACACACTTGTTTTAAACCGTAAAACTGCATAGCGAGCGTATCCAGAGCAAATCACAACTAACCGGTAGGCCAATCCGGCGAATGTAAAAAATCCAAGAATAATTAACCAGACCCACCAGAACAGGAACAATTTGTCTGCGAGATTGTTTAAGGGTAGGACGCACAGGGCTTCAAATGGGATCGAGTTTCCAGAAGGTCCTGACCGAATAAAGTGGCACAGCGTCATTTTGGGAAACAGTCTGGTAAATGGATCTGCAGGGATGTCTAAGGTTTCTAGATTGGTAGCTGGATTAAGTTGATTGCAAGAGGAGGAGGGATTGGCTAGCAAATACCGGAATGCGTCAAATCCATAGGTAATAAATTCTTCTTGGAGAAGAACATTAAGGACCCAAAACTGGAGGATTATGTTCAGAGCGTTGAGAACCTCGCAGAATATGTAGCGGCAGCTGTAGGTGATGTTGAATTGTTCTGGCGCTGCGGTCAAGTGGTCCGTGACAAGAGCAATTCTTCTCTTCAGTGTCTCAGTTTCACCGATTCCGGACGACATCTCAGATAAGAGTGTTTTCAGTTTACCTCCTTCGAGGTGAAACCAGGCTTCTTTGGATGCTTTAAAGGATCCCACAATAAGTAGAAACACAACAGGGTAGTAGATATAGTGGTTTTGGTAAAGTCGCGTGGTTCCTTCAATGTCTGGGCCAACACCACTCATTACAACTTCTTTTCCAACACATTTTCCTATGTGTTCAGGTACAATGTAGGTTCCAGAGAGCCAGCACCATTCATCAAGAAAGTCTTTNCCATTCATCAAGAAAGTCTTTGGGAACCTCTTCTACTTTGGGGCCGAAACAGGAGATAGGATTCTCAAGGATTGCCGGATAGCTTAGGATGAACATTAAGGAAATAAGTCCCACGATGAAAGTCGGCTTTCGGTGAAGTCCATGGATCCAGTTGTCGATGGAAATAGGCTTGTCCTTCACTTTCATGTACTTTTTCACTTGTGCGAAAGGGTCGAAAACGTCGCCGATGAACATGATCACGTCCTAATAACAGTAATAAAAAAGAAATGCAATTAATTGATTACGGTTATTCTAGCCAGAAATCATAGCAAAACAAACAATCATGATTACTTTTAGAAGATTAACTTCAGATAGAGTACAAAGAACGACTGCGATCTTGATTTTGTGTCTTTCCTTCGTAGTTATGCTAATTAAAATTAACTAACAGTCCAATTAACCAGGAAGTCTCAGCTTCAGCTCCTCTTGGATTAAAATTCAAGTTCTAATAGAAAACACTGATTTCGGACAAAATTGAAAAAGATAAGCAAGGAATTACATACTTCACGTTACTCAAATGCCAAAAGCTGCGCGCTGCGCTGTAGAAGTTCTAAAAAAAGTACGGGGGACTGGGGGAGTGAATTTTTTACGTTTTTGTTGTAAAAGTATTTTGCTTTCGTGTGTCGTTTTCCACTTTCAGTCTCGGTTCCCCAGGAAACCTATTTATGAAATGCGAACAAGACGTCAAACGTGTGATTTAAAGGGCAATGACCTATAGATTTATTTGAAACGGGACAGTCCCAAGGCTAAAAAAGAATTTTGAATTTTTTGTTGATAAATTAAATTCATTATTCAGTTTATAAATTAATGTATTTTCAATTTTCAGCGAACAAATAAAATACAGAGCAGTACTTACGAAATTAGACATTAGAATAAGAAAGTATTTACAAATATGAGAAAGTTTATAGTACTTGATGCATCTCGCAGTATTAATTTGGTCGACTTTCTCTCTCAAACTACCGTCAGAATGTAAAAAGTACTGGGCGATAAGTTTGCTAGCAAGTCTAAAATTTGAATACATTTTGTTATCCATTGCAAAGCCGACAGTGTAACAAGAGCAAGTGCATCCATGGAACAAAGTTCGGCTAGAAACGCCTTTAAAACATTCAAAACCGTTTTATACAACGGTCTTGGAATAGGCATTTTCCGCAATCGCTCTTCAATTGAATACATTTTGTTATCCATTGGAAAGCCGACAGTGTAACTAGAGCAAGTGCATCCATGGAACAAAGTTCGGCTAGAAACGCCTTTAAAACATTCAAAACCGTTTTATACAAAGGTCTTGGAATAGACATTTTCCGCAATCGCTCTTCAGTTGAATATGCTCGTGTGAAATCTCTCCCTTGTGAAACAATCATAACAAAAGATACGCAATGTCTAAATAAGTCAGGTTAGTAGGAATAACTTTCACCTCAGGAAAGCACAGTGAAAACGTTCCAAGTTTGCGGACTACTTCCTTAATATCAATTTGAAAACTGTTTAAGCCCCCATTTTAGGTGAATGTCTCGCTCTAAATTTATAAGCAATCGTGAATGAACAATTGTTAGGCGTTGGATGAGGAAAGAATGGACTCGCGAAATTGAAGCAACACTATTAAGTATGTTGACGCTACTTCCTTATATCGTTCTTTGACGTTTTTGAAGTTTCCTAGGTTAAAAATTAGTATTGTTGCTCGTAATGTTGTTATCGACAGGTATGATATCATTGGGGTGACTACAGAAACAATTTGGATGAAAGGGTTGACACTTATGTTTCTACTGTCCTTCTTAAAACTCGCTTTAAGCTGGGTATTTAGGTATGCTACGTATAAATGAAGTGTATACGCGCTTAAGACTGTTAACAAAATCCTCCAAATGTTGTAGATTAGTTTAGAAAATCCGTGAAATATATAATCCGGAGCTACTCCCATAAATATAGTGTATGATTGTAGCAGGGAAATTTTGTCCATTTTGGTTTGTTCACGTAGGAACCATATGAAGATTGTCGCTATGAACTCTTTAGTTATGATTTTAGTAAAATCGAAAATAAGGATACCGCTGAAAGTTTGAGCACCTCCATTAATGTTTGAGATGGAAATGTCAGATTGTTATCAACATGCTTTTTCGTCTTTTTGCGGCGATAACTCGAAAAAACTCTTTCGCCAACGATTGACAACATGAAAATTGTTTAAGGCACCCTTTTAGGTGAATGTTTTGCTTTAAATTTATAAGCAGTCGTGAACGAACAATTGTTAGGCGTTGGATGAAGAAAGAATGGACTCGCGAAATTGAAGTAACACTATTAAGTATGTTGACGCTGTGTTGAAAATCTGGAACCCATTTACAAAATTCCATTTTACTAAAAGACTGTTAAGTGCAATGCATAATGCATGTCGCATCACAAAAGATTTCATTCAACAAAGAAAACACACTTACTCTCAAGATAGTTGACCTTTTAACATGAAAGAAATTCAAAGCATGGCATGTGAATGAAGATCCCTTCGCGTTGACTTCCAAGATATGTGAAAGCATTTGTCTTTCTGGTAGAAGCATTTATGAAGTCCAAACTACTCGGCAGAAATCGCCAACTTTCATCTTGACGAACTATCATTTGCATGACATGCGTATTGGTACAGTTTGCCTTACAATTTAACATTTTTATCTATAAAATAACAATTTACTCAATAATCCTCGCTAAAATATTTTGGTTAATGTGAAACCAACCTGGCGCAGGCTTAGCGAGAAAAAAACACTCAAAATTTAGAGCAATCATCCAAACTAGGAAACAAGATAAAACGATACAACCAAATAATTTCTGGACCGTTTTCCTAAGAGTATAAGATTACACTATGCCGTTTTCCGTTTCGTCAAAGAGATGTGTCATTATGTGACCTTGGCGAGTAGATGTTTCATTTATGCATGGACAGACTCATGTTCAAGGCTAGGCTTACAAAAAAACGTTATCTAAATTAGTGTGATGCTGATACTACACGAAAGATCTAATAGGCGACAAGTTTTGTAAAGGTTAACAATAACACTAGTTTAATCGGTTAACTTCAATTTATCAATGTAACAGAATACAAATATCAGAAAATATAGGTTAAGTTCAGAAATAATATTTTTAAACTACATTTGAGCAGAACAAATTAAGAATTGAACACAAAAACTACATAACAATACTGACAAATACAGCGAACTTGAAGTAGGAACACTTAATTAGTGAATTGGTCACTGTTGTTTTCCAAGGGTTTCACGTTTCTTAATGACCAGCTCCTGAATAAACTCCGCGAAGAGCATACAGTCCATATTATTTTGCATTAGACTCAGAATGAACCAATCTCCATAAGTGAAGTTGTCCACAACATATCTCAAGTCTTTCGACGAGCACACCCTTGTTTTAAATCGTAAAACTGCATAGCGGGCGTATCCAGAGCAAAGTACAACTAAACGGTAGACTAATCCGGCGAATGTAAAAAATCCAAGAATAATTAACCAGACCCACCAGAAAAGGAACAATTTGTCTGCAAGATTATTTAAGGGTAGGACGCACAGGGCTTCAAATGGGATCGAGTTTCCAGAAGGTCCTGACCGAATAAAATGACACAGCGTCATTTTGGGAAACAGTCTGGTAAATGGATCTACAGGGATATCTGAGGTTTCTGGATTGGTAGCTGGATTAGGTTGATTGCAAGAGGAGGGGGGATTGGCTTGCAAATACCGGAGTGCGTCAAATCCATAGGTAATAAATTCTTCGTGGAGGAGAACATTAAGGACCCAAAATTGTAGGATTATGTTGAGAGCGTTGAGAACCTCGCAAAATATGTAGCGGCAGCTGTATCTGATGTTAAATTGTTCTGGTGCTGCGGTCAAGTGGTCTGTGACAAGAGCAATTCTTCTCTTCAGTGTCTCGGTGTCACCGATTGCGGACGACATCTCAGATAAGAGTGTTTTCAGTTTACCACCTTCGAGATGGAACCAGGCTTCTTTGGATGCTTTAAAGGATG
>JAAXOA010004723.1:0-10007 GCA_036561885.1 Salina celebensis
AGAAAATAGAAAAATATTGCATTACTCACGTCCACATTACATCTTCGTTTGTCTCTTAGCTCACAAGCCCAACGTGTAATTTTTATTCATAACATTGTTTCCATTTTCTCTTGTTTTTTTCTTCTTATTCTATCTACTCCTTTCTTTAGAATCTTGTCTTTTTACCTCGATGTTGTCAACTTAGGCAGTTTGGGTAAAATATTTACAGCTTTGGCCTGACGTGTTTTTTTTTATTCCTTGAAGGAAAGAACATTACTTTTTTTGAGCCTTTCATCTATCTTGATCATGTACATACCCTGCCTCCTACAACTTTAAACATTATTGACCGAAAAGGGATATGAGAATTTTTATTAGTTTTGATGGACAGGAACAAGGTATAACGGTGCTATTGCATAAAAAAGCTATTACAAAGTGGGTGGGAGAAAACGCGAGACTTGGTAAAATGCATTGAAAACTCAAGTTGAAGCATGCTCATGTGTTCTAAAATTGTAATTGCACAAGTGTATTATTCAAAGAAGCTATTAAAATCGCTATAAGACAAAATTCTATATAAAATTTTGATAGATGAAACACAGCGGGAGAAAGCAGAAAGTACAATTGGGTAAACAGTCCAGAAAGTACTAAATCGTGCGTGAATGATGCATCGGTAATGAATTTTTCGCAATGAGTTATAAGAATAAAAAAATACTAGAAAAGAAAAAACTTCCCCCTGACTGTGTGGCAGTTGTGGTGAATGAGGGGAAAACATGTATGAAAGCAATGTGTACTTTCTCAAGAAATGTTTTCGAGAAAGAAGGTTGTCTATGCGTTAAATTGAATCAATGGCAGGAGTATTGGACGCATTGAAACCTGGAACGTTACATTGCAAGGATTCATATGGGAAGAGAGTGAATGGAGAAAACTTGTAGACTAGAAAACGCATCCAGCGAGGAGAGACCGGACGGGACGGAATGTACGGAGACAATCGGAGCACAGCGATGGATTCAGCTGAGCTGAGCGAGAGGGCAAGCCCAAAATACACAAGTTACTGGATGCACGTGATGTAAATACCGTCATTTTTCAATGTATTCTCTCTGAACACATGTTCACAGGAGAAAGTTTTGGTGAAACTTCATGCACGTTAGTTTGGAAGTGTTCAGTTGGTGAAAGTAACATTTTTAAGGTGTTTTCAATAAATATTTCTTTATCAGTAACGAGACTGTTCATTTAGTCAAAGAAGATTGCTTCGGATTGTTGATTACGGATAGTATATTTACTTGTAATTGATAAACATGGAGAAAACAGCGATTGAAGGGAGCCCTGTGCTAACAAGCCCTCCAACACGTAAATATTATATTGAACGTTCGTTGGGAGAGAGTTCAATCGAACACACCAATCAGAAGCTGACAAAAGAAGAAAAGGCTGCTCATTATGGGAGATCCATGGATCTTTTGTTGAACTGGCCAAATTGGGATGTGTATGTGAGCAATTAAAATTTAACAGCAATCAATAATAGGGTTAAGACTTCTTTTAAATGTGTGTCTGGCTTAGTTGGCCGTTTAAAGTTTCAGGTCCCGTCATTGCGATGGTTGCCGCTTATCCCGGTTACATTCTAAACACAGCCTTTAGGAGTGCCCTGTTACTTGGACATTATGGAAGAGCGTCTTCATATTTAGCAACAATGGGACTTCCCGCAGTAATCAGTGGGTTGACACACAATCTCGTAAGTTTATAACGGTATAAAGCTACCTCTGAGTTTCCTTGAAATGACTGATTTTTTGTTGGCCTTCGATGGGGTGTTAGAGTATGTTATGGAAGAATTAAATATTGTATACCTTTCATAGGGGATAACAAGAGATATTCTTGAACAGCAGACGAGGTGTCCAGTGTGCCTTCAAGTGCGGAGTGCATCACTCCTTTTAGCATGATGGTTTTGTGTATCCCCTAATTTTCGCTCCTCTTACAAGCTTCCCTGTAAGTCTTTTTTATGATATTGATACACAAGATTAACTGAATCTCAAGTAGATATGCGATTTGAAAGAAACTGATCATTTTTTCAAAATCCTAGATTGCAGCTGGAATGAAGAACTTGTACTTTCCCAAAATCCATAAGCAGCCAAAGGAAGTGCTGAACTTCGCTAAGGATGTATTTCGAACAGTTCAAAATCGGTATTTTGCAGTTGGCGCAGCTCAGGTAGTCGTTGCAATGGGCATTACTTACCTAGAGCAGGATTGTTACCAAAACACCCTGTTGCCTATACTGTTAGGAGAAAAAACTATCACCAAGAAGAAAGTAGGAGACTTTTACGATGAGTAAATTGAATGAACCCATATTTTTGTTAGTCATGCACTTTTAAAGTTTTATATAGCGTTTGCTCATCGGCAGGAATAAAACACAACATCTCCAGACGATTTTCAGTTGCGATTTTCATATTTTATTACGATTAGTTGGTATTTACGTATGCAGTTATACATAAGAATTGTTTAACGAATGACAACAAATTTGAATGAATAATTTGTATTTTAGTTATACAAAATTTAAATTATATGGAACTATCGAAATGTTACCATCAAAAAGTTGCACAATCTAAACATATTATCGATCGTGTTTTACTCCCACTACACCGTTCTGTCCCGCCCGTCACCAATCAGTTTAACAGCTGACATAATCATGTCGATATAATTTACATACACCTGCATACCAGCCATAGACGAAATCAACTACAATCTATTCCCATTTACGTAATTTGATAATTTTTCTGGGTACATACTTCAAAAGATCTGTTTTATAGGATCATTATAAAAATAGTCTAAAGCTGGAGTACATAGCCTAGAGACCCGTGTGCTTGAAAGTGACAGGATAGGATCATCGGCCTTACGACTTACGATGAAGTAACGTTTATGAGTACGTAAAGTCCTTCTTGCTGGATAGGTTCTTGACATTTCAGTGTTTAGCAATACTACGTCGCTTTAGAATAACTTGATTTAGTTAGTTCTATGATTAGCGTATGCAATAAAAATTGACAATTTGCATTCATATTACACCAATTTTAAGTTGTGTAATCGTCAAACACAAGAAATAGGCCAATAAAGCAGTTGAGTTACAACACGATGTGCTAAACCTTTTTAAAAGTTACATAGGATAATAGAGTAAACTTACAATTTTGAATTTGTGCAACTACTAAAATTACAGTCATCGTTGTATAGTTAACTTACACACTGCGATAAACATTTATACAATACTCCAGCGACGTATTCACAGTACCTGTCGCCTGCTACACACTTGGAAGTTTCTCCGACATTCACCTTCCCGTTAAATAATGCACGCATTAGTTCAAAGATTGATTTTGAATTGTTCCTGGAACGTGTGATACACGCTATTTTGTTACAGTTAAAACGCACTGTGGTGTTTGCTCAGGCATTCACTTAATTTTTTATAGCAGTTTCAAAAAACCTCCTACGTTCCATAAATAATTCCTAGTTGAGGCTGAAAATATTTGGATTGATCACAGTAGGCAACGTTTTTGTGTAGATGTTCTAACGAATCTTTTTGAAAAACATTTACCGGTTAATCACAAACGCCTGGACAAGTGCTTTAAACCATGGCTATAAATTCCCCACGCACATTATTGTCAAGTGTGCCAGATAACTAGCACACCATAACTATAACAAATTGGGACTTCAGTCACAGGCCAAGAATAGTACAATTAGCTGGCAAATGGTTAGATTCTTTGAAGGTGTAAAACACGACTTCACTACTGTTTAAACTTTATATAAGGCATGGTGGCCCAAAATGTAAAAAAATGTCGCTTTCCATAGCTTAGTTGATATCATCAATCAGCAGAAACTACTCGTTAGTACTTCAGCCCATTCGTTAGATGCCAAGATGGATGGAGTCAAAACTGTTTTGCACTATGAAACTAATTTTGCAAACGATAATAAACAAAGAGCCTGCGGGGTTTCCGTAACTTTTCTGATTCTCACGTTGGATCATATCCTTTATAATTTTAACAATAATTTTGCTATGGCTGATTGATTTTTAAGGAATAGTAATTGGCCACATTGGTTTAGACATAAAAACAGAATCAAAATTTGAGGGCAACTAGTCTGTCCAACGGCTAAAATGGACGATTTGCACCAGCACTTTGCCAACGGTTGGCGTAGTCCGCGTAGGACGCAGAGACTTTCTCCGACTGATAGCGAGTGAGTTTAATCGAAGCTCGAACCTCGGGAGTGACGTTTCCTTTGAATCCGCCTTTTCGTAGGAGTGAGTCAATGGTCTGGGTCTGATTCCAGCCTGCGTAAAAACATTGCAAAGTGCAACATTTTCCTTACTAAAACTTATTTTTGTAATTGATCTGCTAAGTTATACCTTGTTCGGGGGCTACTTCTGGAAGATATGTGGCAGTGCGTTTTGAACCGCGCTCGTTTAAGAACTCTATACGGATTCCGTGAACTCCAACTTGCCAATCCAAGTAGTCGCTTCCGTCTTCAAAATGGCGAAGAATGGAAACGGCGCATTGTAGTTTTGGAAATTCATCACGCCCAATTGGTGGAAAACGAGAATCTTTGAAAGCACTGGGAATAAAAAAAGATCATCCAGGGAAAATCCTTCAAAGTAATATTATGCGAAACAACTCTGCTGTGCTTACCTAGTCATCGCATATTCACGTAGACCCGAGTGAAGGTTTAGCGCATTAAATGTTCCCATACACCCACGAAGACGATGATCTTTTCCAATCTTCCAAAGTCACAAACAATGGGCTACAAAAAAAACGAAGAAGAAGGGTTTACAGTTTACTTACATAATCGCTCGTTACCACATTGCATGATCAAACTATTGCAGATTTTCGTATTGTTTTCACATACAAAGCATCGTTGGTGAAATTGGGGGCCTTTGGTGGCTCCAGATTGTGCAAACTTCCGTACAGCACATCAAAGCAAAAGAAACACATATCCGGACTGGCGATCCGATCGGAGTATGGAGTCATTGCTGCTCCACCCTTCAGCCCATGGCTCATCCCATTTTGGAGGCCGTTATGATGTCCATTTGCCATTGCACTGGAATGACCATTGTGATCGGCATACATGTCATGGCTCCTTCCGGCTCCTCCGTACCCATTGNCTCATCCCATTTTGGAGGCCGTTATGATGTCCATTTGCCATTGCACTGGAATGACCATTGTGATCGGCATACATGTCATGGCTCCTTCCGGCTCCTCCGTACCCATTGCTATGCCCGTGAGCGTTCATTGTTGATGGACAACTATTTGGTTGTGAATTATTGAGCTTTTGCTTTTTGCCTCCGCAGCAACTAGATGCCATGAAACAATATCCAACAATTTTAAGACGATAAGAATAATAATGTTTCTAACTCCCCAAAAAGTAGTACCCTTCCCAAACCTCGGAAGTTAGTATGTTAGCCCGAAAATTCCTATGTAAGAGTAGCAGTAGCACACATAGTCTTATATAAATCACTTACTTGAACTGGACTACTTGTGTTGTTCCAAAACGTATCAAAAAGTATACAAAAACTTGTGTAACAACACCAATAAATTAATATTTTCTCCTTAACTGAGCGTTATAAATAAAAACGGGCTCCTGCTCCTATTGGATTATCGAGATCAAAACAGATTTGGTGACTTGATTAAGAAAACTAGACAAGGTCAAAGTGAAGTTGCACTACTCATTTGATTAGGGAATAATCCTAAACTGGTTGTCTGGTCTGGTGACTCCCAGAGAATAATCACTTGTTTCAAACTATCCAATATGCACATGAGCAACAATACTGACGAGCTCTCCAATCCTTTTCCAGGGAACACTCAAGCGAAGTGGTTTGGCAGAAAAACAATTGTATTCCAAACCGTACTCCACTTTCCTAAAACAAAACAATACATTTGAAAAACATTAATATACAATGAATGTCAAAAAGCATGAATTTGGAATAGATTGTATGAGCTACCTTTATGCTAACTGTAACACTTCCTTCACCAGCTCACGGTTCAATGCCTTCTTTCCATTTAGTCTCGTTCACTGCCTTCCAGGTAGTCACGCAGACCAGACCAACCGACTCCCCCTTAGGTATCAGGGGTAAGGGACGTCTCTAAATTGCACACAAAATATACACAATTAAATTTACTGTGTTCAATACCAATCTCCAACTACCTAATTGCAATGAACCATTTACCAATACTTTACTTGACTGCCTAATAAAAAAATTAATGTTGAATATGACTATCAAGAAATGAAGTTGGTGATGCATAAACTTGCATCGCCAGATTGTGTTTTACGTGAAAATCAAAATCGCTGCATAAACATTTGTTTCTTTACCTTTTCTCACTAATTTCATCTATATTCAATCTTCATTTCGGTTTTTGTCCACAAAACTTCTATGAAATGTTTTATATTTTTTGTTTCTCAACAAAATCAGTTAGTGTTCCATTACCCGTTTATTTACTCGATTGAGTTTGTTTCCCAGAAATGTTATCTTTCAAGAAAAATATTGTGCTGGTGTAAAATCACATAAAGACGAACCCACCAAGTTTATGCTGCAAGAGGAACAAAAAAATAGAAAGTGGGATGGATACAGAAAAGTGCACTTCACGACAACACCAATTCCAACTTCTGCATTTACTC
Organism: Salina celebensis; assembly: GCA_036561885.1. Taxonomy (NCBI): domain Eukaryota; kingdom Metazoa; phylum Arthropoda; class Collembola; order Entomobryomorpha; family Paronellidae; genus Salina; species Salina celebensis. The sequence goes on from JAAXOA010004723.1 coordinate 6,616, forward strand.
TATCGCCAGTCGAATTGAGTACATGAACAGGCTGAGCTACAAAATTATACTGCTGCTTTGCCTCTATGCTGGTTTTCATACATGTACACAAACAATGATAATGAATCATGAAGAGTTTTAGTGGAGAGAACACAAAGATGTAATGTGAATGAACTATAGTCTGATATCAAAAGCTATGCATGCAGAGAAGTTTAAAACATGAAATCCTTTAATATTATAGCATAGTCTTATTCAGCAGCTGCATAGCATTTTCAGCTTGTCCAAGGTAATTATGCTTGTTAGCGTAATACTTGGATATGCAGGCTTTTTACATGTATGAGCAAGCGGGGCTAAAGAAAACTTACCTTTTTTGTTTCAGCTATATGATGCTCTTGCAAACTTATCCTTTGTTTGGTATTCACTTGTTACTGTAAGGAAACTTGCAAGAAAAAACATGCAACACAGAATGCATTTGTTTTACGGAAGTGGATCGCTTTTTGATCTGTGTTGTAAGGATTTTAAGAGTAATTCTGAGTTTAACGGGAAAACTACTATAAAAGTTTTTAACAGTACTGGATGGATATGTTATGCTGGTTGAATCTTTCAATACTTAATGAGATTCAACTGCGTCATGCAATCAATTTAGTGTGGCGCAGCGCTCAGTGTCATGTAGCAGGTTGCTGGAATATGACCGACCCATGATGAAAATGCGTAGTTTTAAAATTATACTGATATTATCGATTTGCTATTATCTGCAAGAATGTAAATGTTGACATCAGATATTTGTATGCGCGTGCTTTTAAAGAAGGTCAATAACATCTCAACTTTAGTTTTTGCATAGAAGGTTTGTGACGTTTAATAAAACTTGAAAAATGTTATCAATTTAGTGTGGCGCAGCGCTCAGTGTCATGTAGCAGGTTGCTGGAATATGACCGACCCATGATGAAAATGCGTAGTTGGTAGTTTTAAAATTATACTGATAATATTATCGATTTGCTATTATCTGCAAGAATGTAAATGTTGACATCAGATATTTGTATGCACGTGATTTTAAAGAAGGTCAATAACATCTCAACTTTAGTTTTTGCATAGAAGGTTTGTGACGTTTAATAAAACTTGAAAAATGTTTCATAAGGGTAACAAAATACTTATTGCTCCTTATCGAGAACTATCGAAATACTTCTAGCGTTTAGCATTTATTTGCAAGAGTAATATTTAGTTCGGAAAGTTTCATCACAAGATGCTGATCACGTCGTTTGAGGATAAACACAACAATCAGTTATTGACAGCGATCAAAGACACTTTAAACTTGAACGATCATAAAAACAATAAGATATTTAGCAATGCTAATTTTACTAATTAGTTTATAATTAAACTAGTTGCATTGTGAAATCCGAGGTACACATGACTTTTAAAATGAAAGGCCCTTCACAGTTAGGCTCAAAAGTTGAAGGCATTATATTATATACGCCTGATGGAACGTGATCCAACTCCAAATATATAAAACCTTGTCTGGAATTAAAAAAGACGTATTATTAGAATATGTACACATAGTAGAGTAATGAATAAAAACAAAATTGTTAACAAATTACCTGTATGGTCCAGCACTCTTTTTCGTAAATGCCCCAGAGGCGTTTGAATCGCTTACGTTTGAGCAGATAATTTCGAGTCCTACATTGTACTGCTTTGGACCTCTCAGTTCCACTCGTAAAATATGACCGTTTAGAGGTGACGCAAATTTCATTTGATAACATGGGTTGTTTTTGTAAGTGGCCATATAATTTGGGCAACCTCCCGCAGTGATTCCCTTCCATTCGCCTGTCACTTGTTTTTTGTACTTGCATGGATTTTTGATTTCCTGGAGACTAAAAGGACATGACGCGTATGCCCTCAGCGTATAATGAATCGTGGTAGTTATTCTCGTATTGAGATACAACTAATGTGTATTTTTTGTGCGTTCCAGGCGGAATCATAATTTTGCACAGGTAATGAGGACTGTTTATTCTTGCTCCATCAATCATAGGTGGTGGATCATCTGCAAAATCATTATGAGACAACATAAAATTACAAGTGTTCTTAATGGATATTTTTATATTCAAGAAAGTATTAATCTTACGTGGATAGTATACTCGTTTCCCATCTGTGTCGTATACAAGAAGTGCAATATACTCTTTGTTATCTTTGAAATCTTCTATATCTGTAATATGCCGTGACAAAAGGCACCACACAGCTGCCGAACCTTGCGCTTTAACTTCCAGTTTAAACTGAGGATTTTCTCCAATGTTGTAAACGTCTTTCATCGGACCGCTTCCAGACTCCCATGTTCTAAAATTAAATCAGTGTTTCTACCCGCTAGTAAACTGAATAACGATTGCATGATACTTTGATGCAAAGTAGAAGTTTAACAAAATACCTGTGAACGCAATACGTGTGCGGGAACAAGGAGGGGTTCCAACTCATATATACAACATCGAAGAAATGAATAAGAGAATCGTAATCTATCCAGAAAACGCCATTATCGAACATACTAGCCGAATTAGGATCATATTTGAATTCTCTTTTCATTTCTTCTGTCCAGTGAATACTGTCCAACTCGGAATAGTTTCCTTTCCATCTGACATGAGACCAGGGATTCTTCAGAAGAAATAGTCGTATACCTAGTCGTTCTTGAATATCCAAAACAGCATCTGGAGGAATACAACAAATACAACCCGATTACATAAAAAAAACCAGTGACAAATAGGTATCATTAAAAAGCTTCACTCAATGATGAAACTAACACGCATGAGTGGAAACAAGTCCAGTGCGCTCTTCCTCCTGTTCACTCATGAAACCAGTAGCTGCAGTAATTAGGACATCCCCCTTGTGCAGTCTTGAATGCATCTTTGTAAACTCTTTCTCCTTGTCAAACTTTGACACGCCGTCTTCGGAGGTACGCATTGACATTCTTTCCGGAATCCAGCCGGTCAAAGCATGTAGATCAATATTTGAATTTGAGCCCGGAAAATCGTAACCTCCCATAACTTTCAGGTATGCCTTTTCAAACAGCGACACCCAAAGTTCGCCTTGATTTTTAGAATAGGAGCAAAGCAACTCTCCTCTTTTTCCAATAGGAAGCATGTCGTCGATAATAACCTTCCTCCAGACGCCTGCAAATAGAAACATTGACCCCTTTAGACAATTTCAATCCAATGCCTCATTAATTAAACTTCAAATGCCAGAATTCTTACCATTAATGAGTAGTTTAACTAAGTACTTTCCACAGGGATTAAAAACTGGGACTCCATTTCTATTTTGCGGGTAGATATTGGGAGTAATTAATCTCTTCCCAAATCGTTTTTCATACAAGGCACAAATGGACAACGAAGCAACAACGGAACAGTCGGACACTATAGTTTGTCTTATACTAAAGC
>JAAXOA010004724.1:0-10006 GCA_036561885.1 Salina celebensis
ATCGAATCGTTGATAACTGTACAGGAGTGATTCCAGCACAGGTCACAGGCAGTTATCCTCTAGGGTTGCGCGTATTTTTCCGAACTGCTCTTGCTTAAAGAAACACTCCAGAATGATTCTTACGACTTTCGTCTATTACTTTCACGTGGTTTTGAAATTTGATCACGATTGGTACGTGGAATCTAGGGTTCCGAATTCACTTACTTGACGATCAATGCGAAACTGTCACAAATAACACCATGCATGCATAACATATTAATGTATGTATTTAACAAGCAGAAAGCTTTTTCTGATTTTGTACATTCCCATGCTTTTACCAAGTCCATGCTCATGGAGCAGATATTATAACAGCAAGAAAACGTGAATTTACATCCAACACGTTCAACAACAACAACTAAAATGTCACATAACAGAAACTATTAGATTTAATTTATTGACCGCGTTGAAGACTCTCGAAAGCGGATAAATGCCTGCGAAAGGTACATTGTACATGTATGGATAGGCATAGATAAAAAATATATCTGATCTGGTGTCTGGGACATTAATACTACTATCATTGGCCATTTTTATAACTATAATGATTTTGTTATTGAGGAGAACTTTTTTTAAAATGCCAAATTCAACCAAAAGCAATATTCTAGTTCCAGATTTTAGCACGCTAGGAAACAAATCGTAATACGCACCACTGCAAATATTCCTGACAAAACTCTTACTTATTTGCGTACAATTGTTTAGAAGAGCTATTTATCATTCGTGCTTTGCAAGTCACAACCAGTCTCTGTTTGCATTATCTATTGGTAAATGTGATGTGAAACCATGACATTTTTCATCATTCTAAAGAATAGTTTCAAAACGGTAACTAGGAATGGAAAGGTAATACGAACAGAACACATTGTTAACTTACGGGGGTAATCCATGCAAGCCAGCAGCAGCTGCATTCAGATTCAATGAAGATTGACGAGCCAAAGCTGCAGCAGCAATAGCAGCCGCGGAACTATTGGTTCCTACCAAAGGAGATTGGTGGTGAGCACTGACACCTGCAAGTCGGTGACCCAGGCCTCGTTGTAACATAGCTGCTCCTCGCATTGCTCCCACTATTTTTTATTACAGCGTACCATCAAACAATTGGTACATTTTATTACAATCTTTGTTTTAATGATGCAATCGCAAATAAAAGCATTATTTCTGTCAAACATAATAAATCAATTGACACAACATATCGAGCAAGAGAAAATCATTCATGAAAGCACAGTATCATCACCACTACACAAATTGCATCTGATTTTATCTTCACCCTCAGATTACCTTGAGCATATAGGTACATACATACATAGGTGCATCGGTAACAATACTTGCTATTAAGGAATGTGAGCATTCAAAATGTTGAAACGGTTTCAGGAGAAAGTGATTTTAGAACATATAAATACTTAATGATAAAAGAGAAAATTGAAGACGAGACAGTGAAACAACATAGTGCGTGTGAAAAGAGAACGGCAATTCTGGAAACCGGTCGTCATAAACACTACTTACTTACTGTTTGTTGCGATCACCACTGGTTTTACAAAGCTTAACTACATGCAAAAGAAAACTAACTCTGTTCAATTTTAATGGTTAACCAACATTTCCAACCTTTCATACGTAAGCTAGCGGATTAGATCCGCTTTTTGATAAATAAATCGCGTTTTTGGTTCCGCTTTTTTAGTTTAGATCTATGTTTAACCATGCAGATATGCTTGTTATAGTACGAAATTGATTAAAGCGTTTTGGGAAATATCAGTTGCACTTTTTTGAAAGTTGCATCAAACAATTGATCCTGATAAATTATATAAGATGCAAAGTATCAGAATGTAGCAAAGTTTCAGAAAAATTTTGGAACTATAAATTCCCCGGTCTCAAACAAAACTATAGGTTTCCTTTTTTATACTATGCTATTTTAAATAGCGCTCTGGTTAACGGAATTACAAGGTCATTAAGTCCCATTACAAATTTTATTTGTACCACATTTCCAGATTAAAAAAATATTCAGACCTCCTGGAACAAAGCTACTTCCATTTCTAATCTTATGAAAGCCATCACTCCAAAACTGCTTCACTTACCTCCTCTTGATAGGCCTAGTTGTCAAAATGATTGGATTTGGTGATAATGGTTGAGGGGGAGCGGTTGTTGCTAAAGATGGTTCCGGTGATCCAATCCACGGCCAAGCAAGCTGTGGTAGTCTAATACCTATACCAATTTACTATTAATGTTTTATCCCGAAATATGCGAACTCGACTTATGGTGGTAGATCGCTGAATGAGCCCAGTCGTGAAAATTGTAGTCTATATAATATGACAAAACTAGTATTGTAATCTTGCACGCTAGACGTACTATGCTAATGTAGTACTAAATGAAAGAAATCTGTCATTATGATGATAGTATATTCTTGGAATTGTACATGCCATGCCATTGTCGGAATATAAAATCGAGAGAACCAAATGTGAAACTAATTAAAACTTTCCCGTCCGTCAATCAGCACGGCATCAGTTAATACGTATATATGCAAAAAGTATGAATTAACAGTTGATTGCACAGCTTGGTCGAAGGTATTATTTTCTTCAAAACAGTAAATAATATGTCCTCTAAACAGGAAGCGTACTACTCTGGTAATTTGTAACTTAGAACCTCGACAAAAACGAAAAATCCGATTTTCTGCATGGGTCTTGAGCTATTCTTCCGAAATATTTGGAAAGAGACACAATAACGAAATAAAAATACAAAAAATAAAATAAACTCGAGGTGCAATTAGCAAGTGATATGCAACAAGAAAAGGTATGTGAACAATAAATTCTATTCAAGCAAACAAACGTTAAAAAATGCCTCGAAAGTAAAACTACAATTACTAAATGTTACCATCCTCGTTCACTTGAACTTTCTCAATTTGCTTTCAATTCTTAGTTTTTTCTAAGAGAAAATCTCAATAATTGCTGTGGCAATGTTCAAAATATGTGGCTGACTGCCAAAATTAAGCCGTAAAACAGATAACTTCTCTGTAGAAAAGATTGCCATTCACTAGTTGTGACCCAACAAAAGTATAATACAGTATTTTAGTGTTGGAAACTATACGTAAAAATATACAATATACACAACGAACCACTACCGGTAGTAAAGTATCGTGCCAAAAACGAACAGGGATAAAATCTGCAAAATCTTCTTTGTACCAAAAAAGTTTCAGAGAAATTAGTCGGAACTACAAAAACTAAAAAAAAGCTTGCAAGCAAAAACATAAGAGACATTCTGTTTTTGTTGTAGTAATAATAGATTGAACACGAATGGTTTCCAAAAATGCCTACAATTTCGTTCGCTACTACATAAAAGCAGCAGTTGAACTAATAGCATTTACTCGGAACAACATATGGATGCAATTTCTTAGAAATGGTGTTTACTGTCATCACGTCTTCTTTTAAGTACCATGGTCCAAATAGAGTAAGACCGAAAATGTATTCGATTCATAAAGAATACATTTTTGCTAGGTACATTCTTTAGTAGAAAAGATAAAACGAAGTTTAAAAAGAACAGATCTAATTTGACACGTTATAATGCTTAAATTTTGCTAACAAAAGAGTACGTGACCATCAAAATTGAAAAAACGTCATGAACTAACCATTGGCAATCCCGGCTGCAATTGGTTTCTTCGTTTGCACACGAGCTGTTGCATTATTAACCTAAAGTTGAAAAAAATAGAAGAATCATTAAATCGTTAACACATTTTGCTAAGAAAGAAGCAAAGAAAAGGAACAAATTGTCTGGAAGTTTTAACACATTGTTATGGATTGTTAAACGTAAAAACGATTCATAGCAAAATAAATAAATAAAATTATAGTAAAGTACAGTGTATAGTCTTTCTCTGGCATGTCACATGCTTCAATTCAATTATTGTTATTACAGAATCAATTATACGCAAACGAGTCATAATTGTAATAATAATATTAACAGGTATATCAAGACAGGAGGGCTTGAATCCAATACAACATAATAATGCTACTTTGTATAGAAAGACATAGAAAGACAGAGAAACAGAAGGGTACTACAAAGAGCACCGAAATGATGTTTTTGTCGTTTTACCGTATTGTTGTAATTATAGAGTCAGTAATAATAATGATAGAAGTAAATAATACAAGTAGCTAGCTGTGTGGTACAAGTTGCTTTCACTGCTTTCTCCACCATGAACATTCCATAACATTCAATTATTACGGCATTCGTTCAGTTTTAGTCATTCCCAATCGTTTGTTAGTAATGGGTAAACGAAAAGATGTATAAATACTAACTAACTATTGTTACGTGAGCTCAGACAATTTCTAAACTAAAACCCGTCCATGTATTATCTGCTTTTATATTCACTTCACAATATATAATTGCTAGTAGTACTACACATAGTCGTGCGCATCGTGTTTATTACTTATAGTTCATAAAATTTCTCTCAAGCCAGCTTACAAGCTAAAAAATGGTGAATAACAGTGATTTTTATTGCGTGAACTTGAAAGCGAACATGCGAAGCATTTACATGACTAGCATGGAAAGTAGTAAAGAGAATACCATGTATCATGATTTCTGAATTGAAAACGTGTCTTTGCCATTATATAATATGTAATATTGAATTGTAATGATATTTGCACATATTTTTTCATATTTGTAAATGTCATGTTTCAGTTAAATGAGAGGTGCTTGCATAACATCAAACTATTAATAATAATATAATATGCGATGTCCAGACAGTTACGAAAGAAACATTAATTCATCCTAACTCTTCACTTTCACCTATTATTTCTGTGCTTATGCGACACGAAAGATTAAGACGTAAGTAGTTTGAATATAAAACATTAAGAGGCTATTGTATAGATTTTAGATTGGTAAAAGAATACTGATAAGCAACAAAAGTACATGCAAAAAACCTTAATATAGTAAAGCTCATACATACTAGGTCCTGAATTTTTAGTATGACATGGCACTGAATAAAATTCTTGTGTTTCCTGTTATCAAATTCTTTCAAAAATCGGCATGCGCCATTCTCTATTATGAAAACTGAGTATGCGAATGTTAAGATAGGATATTATAAGAGTTTGAAAGAACACAGTGCAATCAAAGGCCAAAACACCAACACACAGGAAAGTACACACGCATGTGTGTCAAGCAGGTGATTCGCCAAAAACCAATTGAAATTGGCGATATACATTATTTAGCAGACAGAAGCAGCAGCCATTATGCACAATCTACTGATATTGGGCCTATTCATCAAGTCATCTCATTCCACCATATTTAATTTTTGTTGCATGGAAGCTGCACGACACGATGCAACTTATCTCGACAAGTAACTAACAGGCAGCAGGGTTGGATCCAGTGATAACTTACACTTCGGTTAAGTCCTTCACGAGCACAGATGAATTTCCTCTTGTGTTGTCATTTAACCTCAACGATTTCGCCACCATAATTCCAAGATGAACACTTCCCAAATGTGATTTAACGGTAGGTGATGGTAAACAGAGTACCAAAGAATCATCCATGTGTGGCTTTCACTTTTGAAGCACGAACCCTTCATAATTTTTCTCACCTGTTTTGACAAGATTTAATAGTAATGCAACAACTAAAATTCATCTTTAATGGGCATTTACAGTTATAAGTAGTTTCAGAAGCATAAAGGAGTAATTAATGTGTTTTGGTATTTTGATAGGGCCTATAAAATGAAATCATTAGAACTGGATATTTCGTTCAACCTTTGGCATGGCAACAATATGTTAAGACTTGGTATCATTCCTACGGCTTGGAATCCAAATTTTATTTGCACCCTACATACTGGTGACATAGGATTTTCCCACGTCATACCTACGAATCTAACAGTAGCAGCAACTCCACCTTAAGTACTCATTGATGTCGTCAGTTGCAGCAATTTGTAATGTTCGATTAGCCATAATAAGAGTGTGTCATATTGACTTGTGACTGGAATCACCACTACCGTTACTGCAGGCAAGGATTCATGCATGTTAAGTGATAGTACTGAAAGCACGTTTGTTACATATAATATTATTATGATTATGAAATTAAAACTTGAAATGCTCTTATTTCGAAATTCTACAAGCACCATCNTGATAGTACTGAAAGCACGTTTGTTACATATAATATTATTATGATTATGAAATTAAAACTTGAAATGCTCTTATTTCGAAATTCTACAAGCACCCATCAAGCTCATAACTAGCGGAATATGCAAATGATTGTTAGCAGGAAGCAACTGTACTAATATTATGAGAGTCCATCAGATTCCAGCATTATCAGTAATATAATGTACATATTTCACTATAACTCTACTACAAAAAACGTACACAAAAATTAAGTTTATTCATTGGCCGAACCACCAAAAAATACTGGAATATAGAACAAGCGTCCTAAAAAATCGTTAGACCAGTTAAATGAATAATAAGTAAAAAAAAAAGTACACCAACTTTACATAATATAGTAGTTCCATCGGATACAAAGTAGCATTATTAGCGTTGTTTCTGATACAAGCTGTTGTCCGCTTTTCTGAGACAACTTCAGAACAACTTCATGAATATCAGTTGTAATTTAGTATAAACGTGTTGTTTACTGAAGGACTATTTATGTTTGCTTGCGAGAGACAGAGAAAGTCATTCAGACTGTAGCTGTTTGTTTAGTTCTAGTTTCTAAATGTAATAATAATAATAATTTGTTTATTTTGTAAACGAGTATTTCATGCACACCTCAATTTTGCGACCCTCAACCACAGTGCCATGAAGTTTTTCACGTGCTCGCTCCGCATCAACACAATTGGCGAAAGTTACGAAACCAAAACCCTATAATTAGGAAAAAGTCAGATAAATTTGTTGTTTTGTCCACCCTATTTTACGGAATAAATTCATCATTAAGTGATAGATTGGTATTCCAACTCCAACTCTAGGATTTTTAAACAGTAGCAATGAAACAGGTGCGCCAAAAATTCATACACACAACTTGTTGGGGATTCCCCTGGGAACAAGAATAAATATGGGGATAATTCTCACTCCCACGTTACCACGGCTCTCGAATTATTTTTCTTTGAATTCTCAAAATCAGATTGTATCTAACCTACTATAGTCTACATTTCGCGGAAACTCATTTTCACTATTTGAAAACCTATTTGGATTCAAATTTAAAAATCATATTTCACATGGCAATTCTTATTTCATATTTATTTCAAGACGGTTTCCTTAAGTCACCATGATTCTAATTCTGAATGATAGCCATGCACTGTACTCGTCTACCACACCTAACACCAGCAGTTTTCACCTGTGATTATAAGCAGACCAACGGTTACAACAGTCGCATAACAAGTATTCCTCTGCATATTTTAAACTATCAATATAAAAAATATGTTTTAGATAATCATGCACTATATAAGTTTAGCTCCGTATGTATCACTTGGACAAATTCACTGATCACGCGGAAAGTTGCTCACACAGTCAAGCATTGCAATGAAGTATGGATACAGAGATAATATTTAGCAAAGGCCACAAATATGTGCTTGAAATTAAATTGAAATCCAGAATGGTCCAAGTAGACTTAATCGTCATTTAAAATGCTACTTTCATAATAACTGACTGCGGGAACATGAGCTTGCCTAAAAAGGACCTGTTTTGTTACATAATCGTTAAGCATTGATTAATATAAACTTTTCTTGCTCCTATGCACTAAGCACATTTTTTTCTCTGTCTGTAATCTGTTTAATACATAATAACAGACGCCTATAAAAATCTACACATAATATATCACCATCATTGTGGCTGTGAATGAAGATTTCATACTAGCTAACGAATAGATGATTAGATTTTTTAGCGCTTAATTTGGGACTTACTCGAGACTGGGACTTACTTAAAATTTTCATAAAATCCATCTGGCATTAAAAAGAATAAATTTTTATGCACTTACCTTACTGCCCCTCTCGTTGAAGATTATCTCCACATCAAGAATTGTGCCATACGGCTAAATCACAAAAAAAAACAAAAAGAAGTTCACTTATCCGAAGTACTATCTATTCTACAACTACCAAATGACATAAAGAGATGAACACGACACACGACGCAGAGAAAGCTGATAGTTAACTACGTTAGGTTCATGTTACTATGGTTAAGTATAGAAAACTTAGAAGCGTTTTACGCAATACAAAATATCTTAATCGGATCGACTTACCCCAAACATGGATCTTAAATCAGGATCTCTAAATCGGAATGGAATATTGGAGACGTGTAACCGTTTTGGCTGACTCTTCCCAGCAATGGAAGTCACGTCATTTGTATTTTGAGTAATAGTTGAGGTGGCTTGGTTGACTGAAGCGCCACTTCCGGGCACAGATACTACCGTACTAACTGTACTAATCTCTGGCTCGGGTTCGGTTTGCTAATAAAAAGGAATTTTTAACACATACTTACTTTCCTCTCTCACACTTTTGAGCATAGCTATTTGACTATTTTGCAAAAATTGGATATCCAAGTGATCGTACCGTTTGTTGTTCAACTGCCTGACTTCCGACGCTAACTCCGGTAGTAGTTGTAAACGTTTGACCCACGTCTTTCTCCACTTTCATCTGCTGCAACGACACTCCGGCAGCATTGGCTAGGTGATCCCCATTCTGCATGCCGCCCGCGGCTCCGCCAGCGTATTGTAAGTTCCCAGTTTGAACAGTGTGCTGCAAAAAAAAGAAGTGTTTATAATTTATGTGGCTATACGAAAAAACATTTCCCAATTGCTTCAAAAGTTTAGTGCAGAACAAGAACAACAGAACCGGGCAGGACATTATTTTCAGTAGGTGAAAGTACTATTCTTGTTGTACCAGTCATAATATTGATAATGACATGAATGATAGATTAAAACCTCTATAGCAATAATAGCATTACTATTTCCGTTGTAAAAATCGAGCTTGTACATGTAATTTACAAAGTGACCAGTATTGCACGAATATGCACTATTATTGGTCACACACAACAGATTTAAAATGCGAACAATAATCATTTTCCAGAATTTCAGTGCTACTCTGCCAATTGAAAATCTGGCAACACCTTGAAGACAGGTCAAAATGTCCGGAAAATGTCAACAAACCGAGTTATTCATCTATTGTGTAAATGATTGATGGTAGTTTTATGCTATTTTATTCATACGAATGTCTAAATATGCCCGCATATGGAGTTATGAATCGACGGGCTAAAATACATGTGCAATATCTGCAATAAAAAGTGTGGCTCAAATTATGGGGCTGTGTACAAAGAATGTCACGATAAAAACAGGAAATTTTGCACCCACCCCCCTTCTGTCACACTTGTGTCACAAAATTACAGGCACCCTACCCCCATCATGTCACAGTCACACATTATTATTTACCGTATTTCTAACAGAGCATTATTAGCATTTGACAGAGTAAGCAGTAAAAATTGTTAATGATACTCAGGGATCAGTACGAAAAAGTTTGTCCCAAAAGATATTAGGCTGAATTTTAACAGTTTCATTGTTTTCTTATTGACACAAAATCATGCATAAAGTTTTCAGACGTGGATTTGCGTGATAAAGACTGTACGTACTACCTACTAATTGTACTCACTTCGTTAAAATTGTGACCAGCAACCTTCGACCCTGAGAAAGTTTGTATAATCACTTATTTGCATCTAAAAATCCCTACATCATAACAACAAATACACTTATAAAATTATGCTGTGCAGATGAAAATAGGTTTTTATTGGAAACCAAACAAATCGTTCCACCAGTAAATGATTCTTTCCCACTGGAGGTTCGACTTAACTACAAAACCTAAAACACTGTAAGCTTGTTGAACAAATGACAAAGAAATTTAAGTATTTTTAGGTATAATTATAAAAGGTTTTGTGTGACGTCACTAAAGCTTCAGACCCTCCCACCCTCATGTCACACGATGTCACAAAACTTCAAGTACCCCTCACCCTTCCGAAGCGTGACATTCTTTGTACACGTCCCC
>JAAXOA010004725.1:0-10006 GCA_036561885.1 Salina celebensis
CATTATTGACAAAACTGTAAGAGATCGATATGGAGAAGAAAATAATGCTTCTAGAAAAGAAAACCCTACTTTTACGCCTTGTTCTCAGGCCGACCCGTTAATAATCAGTGTGCTTATAAATATTCATTCATAATATAAGACCTGCTTAGATACATGTTTTTATGTAATGTTTATATTCACTAGCTATACTATTTCTAAAGAGATAGTTTTGGAATAAGACAGTTGGAAAAGTCTACCAACACAAAATGAGCGAAAAACTAAAGTTGGCAAAATATAAAAGATTCCCATGCTCTGCAGAACACACGATTTCCTACTTCATACTTATTGTTTATCCAAAACTCTGTGAGACTCAAGCTACGGCAACTACCTACGTAGCTTAGGCTACAGCAACTTTCAGTGCATGTTTGGGCGACGGCGCGGATTTGCTTAGCCCATTTTTGTGGTCTCAATGGACTTCTTCCAGATAATAGTTTGCGCGTCACATAAAAATAAACTTTTTTCCTGCGATGTTTCCATGAGTTCATTACAAATCATAGGAAACTAGCAATGATTCCAGAATCATTCTAAATATTACGTTTATGTATCATGGATCTTACTATACTTTCAATGTATGTAAAACCATTGATCGTCACATCATTCTCTTTTCCCATCCAAAGGCCACCACTTCGTTTGCTCCATCCAACCATTAGTGGCAATCTAGCCAAATTATTATGCTGGATAAGCAATCTTCTAGTACGTACCAGTTTTCGATATTAGTGACCTTTTCATATTCTCCAAACAGGATGAAATACATACGTTTTTGCATTAAAGCAAAAAGGGCGAGAAATATTATGGGTTTTATGTTGAAGCTTTCTCCTTCGTTGAATGGTGTTTCCCGTTAAACCGGACACTTTCTTCTATCTTTGCTGTCGGAAAGATGACACTCTTTCGCTGCACAGCCTGCAACCGACGTATTAAGTAACGAAGATATCCTCCACGTGGACTGGACACCAATCTTTACCCCTACGAAAATTCGCAGAATTGCGGAAAGCACATGCGGACTGCAAAAAAAATATTTCACCCTTCTATCGGGAATTTGACTGAATTCATATGCAGGCCGTCCCAGAAAGTTAATAGAAAGCGTACATACATACATTATATTTGGAGAAAACGCTACATAAATAAAAAAAAGTTCCCAAGATTAACAATTCCAAACACATGTTCGAAAGCATGTGAAAATCAATGTATGGAACAACTGAGCATACAAATAAGGTTATTTTGAATAAATTTAAGATTTTAAACACAAAAGAGCTAATTAGGAACAAAATATAATGAATTGGCAAACTAATCAAGAGAAGGCACCAACTTCCTCGTGTATTACTATAAAAATCACTCAGAACACATGCAATCAGATATAACAAGTCACTCCAATTTAGACCATTTCTCTTTTTGTGTCACACTACACTACTGGAAAAAGGTAAAAGATTGAGTAGGCAATTGAATTCGTTGGATTAAGTGTTTCCTTTTGCAACATACATATCAACTTTTTAAGTCGAAAGACTTCCTTTATTCCAAACGAATGACTTACCATTAGATCATTAAAGGTATATTCTTTAAAAAGCTACATACTATTTTAGTATTTAGTTTTGCGATGTGATGCATTGGCTGTATGCAGAAGCCAATATACTAAATCAAATAACACCTTCATAACAAAGTCCGTTACTATGAAGGTGTACTTGATTTAGCACATTGACAAAAGCATAGCAAATCAAGTATGTATCTCAAGTAAGTAGCCATGGGTTTTAAAAATATAATATATATATAATATATTCAACTTATTCAAATATGAAGTAGTTGTTGACTTGTACAACTCAACCTCGTGTCTGTAGAAACTAACAGACACACACAACACAGTTCATCAACTGATTTATCATTATCACATCACTCGGAACTGAATGCCCAAATAAATCATGTCCAGCGGTCACTGGTGGCGAGTTTATCCATTTCAAATGTATTGAGACTAATTCTCACATAAATCAACTTATTCGATTAATTATCAATCTTGCATTGCCACAAGTGAAAAGTTTATAGATTCTTGCAATAGTGATTTTTAAGGCTTTGGTTGTTAATAAAGAATACCTTTCCTGCCATAATGTTGTGTGTGTAGCTGAGATACGAACTTCAGTTATGCAATATCAACAAGCAATGCATCATCTGTCAAGATAGTCAATGACAAATTACTAATGCTAATGATTGAATAGGGTAAAGCAATCACACATTGGTGGTGCACAATTTAAGTAAGAAGATCAACGTGGAAGGTTTTTAAAAGTCATTTAGAGTCATTGACAAATTATGTTTTTTTCTGAAGGGACGCTGTTCTATAAATAGATCTATTACAGCATATGCTTAGCTTTTTATATTCGTGTCAGTACAAATAAGTTTTGCTGATAAAATTTTGCACTTATGAACTAATTCTCCAAACACGTTATAGGTTATAAATGGTATTCTCATTAGTTTGGACACTACGATCTCTATGATAGTATTACAACTTGGGACTAGTAGCGATGCAGCAGACAAGAAGGTTTGACCAACTACATTGAAGTCTTTTGACTTCAACTGTTGACTTATCGTCCCTAAGCTTGGCCCCGTAATATGCTTAACGAACGACTGTTATTTTTACTTGTCTAAATAACGAACTAAAATACTAAAAAACCTAGAGGGGCAATTAAAAAAGAAAATAAATATTACTGACATTCAAGGGTGCTGACATGAAAAATTACGTTTCTCCTAATGCCATTTGGTCCCAGTATTTCTTCGCAGTGCTAACAAACATCTTCCCTGTAGTATCAAATCCCATTAGATAAATTTATGCTCCCCTTCTCTTCCTCGGTTACTTGCATTTCCAAACGTGTTTATCTTTCTAGTTTGAATTGGAAACGTATACGTAAGACGTAACGTTTTGTAAGAGTAATAGTATATAATCTTATATGCGTNCCTCGGTTACTTGCATTTCCAAACGTGTTTATCTTTCTAGTTTGAATTGGAAACGTATACGTAAGACGTAACGTTTTGTAAGAGTAATAGTATATAATCTTATATGCGTGAAATCTTAATGCAGATAAACCGTCGATTTTCTTTTCTAAATATCAGTTAAACGTACAAACGAGCAACAAGTGTTTAGATTTTAGATTCATATGAATTTAAGAAATCAGTTTATTTCTTACTTGCTATTGTGATGAAGCCGATGAAAATGAATATCAGGGATCTCTGGAATTCCAACAGGAAACTCCCCTCAAGTGCTTTTCTCCACATTTTCAAATCCAGTTTAATAGAGATTAATAGAAATGAGCGCGTTTTTGCCTTATTTGCCCTTTTCTTCCAAAGTCTATGTTTACACAAACAACGTGTCTTAAAGGTAGTGTCTTTTTTGTCAATGTATTACGCAAAACTTTCCAGGTAAACGTCCTCCAGGGTTATGGAATCTAGTTGATACTGCCGAAAAGACCCCCATCTAAAAGGACATAAAACATACAAAAATGTTACATAAATCCACTATTGCTCACCGATTCATCAATCATAGAGTACTCAATCGATCAAATCAGACAAATGCGATATTATAGACTCCAGTCTTTCCAAGCGAACCACACGTAGATTATAATCTCCTTTAGTCCAAGTTGCCGCGGCTTGGCATTAACAGGAAGAAATTAATGTATGAGTTGTTGATCGCTTTCTAGATTTAGGTAATAAAGCACCCTTTTAATGTCAAATTCTTTCATTCTACATTCGCAGTCTTTTTAGTGCATTATAGTATGCCTACTTCTTTTTGCAGATTGCGCACCGATAATTTCCCATTTAGCACAAAAGCTTCAGCTTGGCGAGACACTTATTGCTTTTCCCCGTTTTTTCTATAAAATGTGACGTAACATTTTATTTGTCACTTTTTCTAACACTTTGCGCCTTCCGCCTTCCACACAGGCTGGGAAGGAAAATGTATCCTTGTATTTCCTTCCTGCTCCTATTGTATAAACAAAAAAACGCAATCGAAATGCTATTCGTGGTAGTCCACAAGCCGTAAGTGGCCATTATCACGCCTCCAGCGTCAAGCCAACCAACAACAAAAAACTCCTTTTTTCAATTACACACAATTTTATGGGATCTTACATAAAGCAGCCTTTCTTTGTGCTCTAGTCCGGGTACCACAGGAAGAGTAACAGTTGTAGTGAGAAAAGGCATTGTGGGATGATATGAAGCGTATGGGTAAAATCACCGTAAAATCATGAAAATAAACATGTCATTAAGTTCCGCTCGCTTCCTTCTCCGTTTTCTTCCTTAGCGTCATACACTAGTGGTTTATGCCGTTGGTTTATCGGATTCAAAGGAACTACAAGCGAACAAGAGGGTTACTAGGGAACACTGTTCCTTTTTTGGGTGAATTAGTAAATGCTCTATGAAATCACTTGTTTAGCTTCTTTGTCTGATTTATCACTAATTCGTTTAAACCGTTCTTTAGTACAGCATCGGACCGGAATTTTTTTATGCTACAGAACAAGAAAGAATATGCATGAAGTGAACAAGAAGTTAGAATGTTAAAGTCCCTACGAGTGTATTGTGGATTGGGTTTTTGTAAAACAAGCGTTGCATCCAAACTGCCAAATTTAGTCTTTTATATGTCTATGCACAACATAAAGCACAAAAATATGAATCTATGAATTGGATAAGTAGTGTTTTCCACAGTGCACCACGTAGGCAGTTTCCCATTCCAATTGAACGTTTGAATTATGTTTGGTGAAATGTAACATGCACAAATCTTTGGATTGAATTTAAAGTACGGACAACTAATGTCAGATACAGATATTTTTCTAGCTTTTTCTATTATGGACGACTTTGGCCTAAAATCCATCACCTCGCGGAGAAATCTCTCACTTGGCGTTTGCACCACTAATCGAAGATTTTCCACAATAGATTTTTATACTTGCCCTCAGATTGGGGAAAGTGAGACAAATTAATATTCTGTAAAACTACTTCCGATTACGGAAGCTGGCGTTGCGTGAATTTAGTTTAGATTCCTATACAGGAAATTTGTTTTTTATGTAAACTTTTAGTGCAATCCGGTTTAAGCTACACTATACTATGGTCACAATTTTGTTTTGAAGCATTTTACTGTTTTGGGATTGGAAAGCACTTCCATTGAAGCACCTAATTTTGAAATTGCAGATTACGGACATAATAGCCATCAAAGCGTTATCCAATCACTACTTTTTGAAGGTTTTTCTACCAATCGGGTGTCTGGAAAATTAAACCTTATAAACTACACGGAAATATCCGTTGTTTTGTCAGTTCCGAACGCATGCAATTGACAAGAGCAGCACTTTTCAAACGAAGTTTTTTTTAAAGCCTCCAGTTAATTTTTTACTCGCTCACTTATCTAAACTAAGTATGAAGTATAACTTTTTTGCATTTAAAACAGATATACTACTAAGCTGAACAACTACTAGCCATTGAGTTGTTGAAATGCTCACTAGTCTGTTCAGCGAAAATCTAAATGCGTTCTGGATCCTTTCGTCAAAATCAAAGTTAACTGAGATAACTTGAGTGTCATTGATGAAAACTTGTGGTTAGTTTCAAAGCGGCTCTTGTATTGTATTGTACTGTTGTTTTTTATTGCTGTGAACGATTCACCGTATTTTCCGCGGAGAGTCAAAGCACGTTGATAAATGAACGAAACGGTACCAAACCGAAGCGCGCAAGTTCTGGATCCTTTCGTCAAAATCAAAGTTAACTGAGATAACTTGAGTGTCATTGATGAAAACTTGTGGTTAGTTTCAAAGCGGCTCTTGTATTTTATTGTACTTCCACCCTCACCGATAGCGGTGAAAGGAACATAAACTGTCATAAAATCCCAGCATTTGATTTAGCGAATAGCGAATAGGAAAGCTGTCCTTTCAAATATCCTTGCCAGAGTATACATTGTTTTTTATCATGCCATGGAGAGAAATATTTGAAATGTTTATCTTCCAATTGTATAGAGGAGTACGGATTGTGTGTTGGATTGTCAGTGAACTCAGCCAGATGTAAAAATGTATGAAACAAAGTTTCACTTTTTTTACTCCGTCGGATGTTATGCAACTGTTTTCGATACTTAAAAACGTATTGGGAAACATGCAAGTGTTGTTCACTGTAGGAAAAAGTATCCTCTCCCACACTCAGTACCAGAGGCAGAAATAATTCTCCAGATAATAAAAGTGCATCAAAGGCTATATAGTAAAAAGATCCAAGGCATGCTCATTTTTTATTTTATTGCTCTACATGGGAAAGTTGAACAGTATCAATGTTTGATTGGGGTATATATTTATATATACTTTTTTCATGCGACGAGGCAAAATGATTGCAATAAAAGAACCTTTGTGATTTTAGTAACGGAAGAGAAAACAGAAAAATAGAAAAGTTCAAGTTTTTGAACAGAATGAATGTAAG
Organism: Salina celebensis; assembly: GCA_036561885.1. NCBI lineage: Eukaryota > Metazoa > Arthropoda > Collembola > Entomobryomorpha > Paronellidae > Salina > Salina celebensis. The sequence continues at coordinate 6,454 of JAAXOA010004725.1, forward strand.
AAAAAAGTCTTAAAACTGCACAAGTGACGCATATGGCTTTGTTGGAACATATTGCACTAAAAATTTCGCTTCGTTATACACAACCGACTGGATGCGTGATAAACACAACGAATATTCTTTCAGAGCATTAAAAAACTTTCTCTTTGTATGAAGTGTGTAAAAATTAAGTATTGATTTGTTCAGATGTGATGCATTGATGATGAAAGTTGTAGCTCAAGAGTTGATGAAAATGAAAACTACGGACACGGACAGATGCTGTTCAGTCTATGCAAAATTTTTCAACAAAATAAAGGAGTCCATAAAATGTGTGTTAAAAATTTTGTTTTGTGTTCTAATTATAACTGCAGTCACTTGAACAAAGGGAAGGTAGATAAATGTTGCTTGCTCCATTTCAGTTGCAGCCTCTATAGAAATTGTAATCAGAGCTAAATTCAATTTGTCTTTTATACCCGATCGATGTTTATACAATTTACTTGAACTTTAGCCATGATATTATTAGTTCATTCGTTATTTAAAGTATGTAACAACCAATCTCATAATCACGGCGTATGGACCCAGGCGTTTAATGCTCAACGATTGTGATTTTGTGATACGCTCAAAGCATAAGCCTTTTATAAAAGGCTTGTTCTATTCTGTTTACTAAAGAAAGTCATTTGATTGAACTCGCCCGCTTTTTCAGTAAATGGTGTCGTTCTGCATAATAATTGCATTAGGGGCCTGCTTTAATTCGTTGTATCTTTTTTCTAGAGCTTGTATGACCATTTCAGAATATTTTTTAGTTCTGTGTGCGGACAGATCAGATGCGTGCTATTAAAACAGCCAGGGAATCTCATTCCATTCCTTAGTTTCATTTTCTCCCTCTTGATTTGATTACTTTCTTTCTGCAGGATAAGCACACGCTTAGGCTCACACGGCTTTGTTTATTTCAATTATTGTCCATAGTTACAACATTTATTTCTGAGTTTGTTTGGTATTTTAGGTGCTATGGACGTAAGAATAATTATAGGTATAATTACTAAGACTCTACTAAGGAAATAACTTGATCTTCTGTTTTTATCATCTTAGTTTCCAAAATGGAGCCAAGTAGACAGACACCCTTCGCTTGGGTATACCAAAGGATTAAGGAACATCAAAGAGCGTTTTATGAAATCAAAACGAAAAAAACATACCTGGATTGGGAGAAAGTTACAATTGATGCGGATTTTCTATGCCCATCATATGAAAATTAAATCAGATAAAAACATTACAAAGCGTCAGATATGATTTATGAAAATATGTATAATAATATTCATAATGTCCTTTCTCTCTGCGAGTAGTGCTACTACTAGAATTAAATTGTGTGCTAGCATACATTGAATGTATCGTTTTTCCAAAACTTACCTGCAGTGACATCTTAAATAATATTTCCAATTTGTACTTGATAATATATGTATGTAATATATGTATCACGAATTCATGAAAGACAAAGAATAAAGTTCACACAAAACAGAAGAAGAATTTATGGTATGAAAAATTGATAGATCAGTGTTAGAAATAAAATATCTGTTTTCTTTAAACTCGTCTAAAATTGAAAGATCTATTAGAATTGAAAGTTTCATATTAGTACAGAAAACATCGTTTGTACCCTGTCCTCTTTGGAATTAATAACACAAAGACTTGTTTCAGCTATTTTTGATTTACTCGCAGAGAATAAGTCCTTGTAATCTTCCAATTTCACATAAAACGAATGGGTTAGATCCTTTCACACATTTTATTTTTCAGTTTTGTAAACCTATTACATTATTTGAAAAATGAGGAAGAGAAAGTGAAAGACAGATACAAGCTCAAGCTTAGCTACTCATGATAGTAGCAGGAGGAGTGAACTACAAACTTGGGCGCTTAGATCAACAGCATGGACCAGTGCACAAGGAAAATCCTTTCTCTAGTTTATCCCTCGAATCAACTCGATGTATCAATGGCACGCAATGGCAAGATAATTATAATGGTGTATCTAATATAACATACGTATACTTTTACTGATACAACTTATATTATAAGCCATATTAAAAGCATTTTGGGGTAAATAGGACATATCATCAGTTTACATTGTGCCATGAGAATATGCCTATATTTTTTACATCGTATCCGATGCCAAACGTCTTGTTGAATTTAATTTTATAACTATGGGAACCCATAGATTTCATTTTTGCTCCAACTGGTGAAACGACTGCCTACTTTTGCTGACGCAAGCTTATGTCATGCAAATAATCTGTAGGATTTGAATCGATGAGAAGTATACTTTATTTTTGATCATTTCGTTTCATCATGCTGAATCGTCATTTGCTTGGCGAATTCTAAGTATCCATGAGCTCTGCAAGAAATGATACACCGTTTTACTCCATTCTTGCTGTTGTAATCTTTGTCCATACGTTACAGAACAGCAAGTGACCTTTCTATTGACTAAAGATGCTTCGTAACAGAATCGGTCGCTTTGTTCCAAGAATTTGAATAGCGTCCAAAGATTTACTCACCCAGAAATAGTGCACACCACTGGCAATATCTCCGAGAGCATAAAGCATAATTTCTTCCATGGACACAGCCAGTTTCAGATGTTTTACTGGGTATATGTATCGACTATCGAGACTGGTTTGAATCAAAAAGATGACGATTACCATTTTGCTAAAAATGATAAACCAGATATCATAGTGCGTGCGTTTATGCGTAGTGGTATTTAACATAAAAACATAACATAACAAAAGCAAATACAAATTTGAAAAAGAAAATGAATTAGGTTCCACATAAACTAATCCATTCTGCGGCAGCTGTATGAACTCCAATTAAACCCTTGCGGAATTATCAGTCACGACCCAATCCAACCAACCTATGTTTTTTTCCCTGGAGAATACGAAACACTTTGAAATCGGCTGCTGTCTCAGTTTCCCCGTTCTAAAGGAAAATGATTCTGTTGGACGTTTAGAAATTATTGAGGACTCAAGCGTTCATCCAAAAACGCTGGAGAAAGTCAGAGAGTAAAAGTTTTTCTCGGCAGACTCTCCTCGAGAATGATGCTTGGAAAAAGTTTTATATCGAGAGTAGTTTCCCACACGTCAAGAAGAAAACAGTTGAAAGTCTCACTCTGTTGAAAAACGAACAGAAACGCAAATCCGTACTGTAAATGTAAATGTCTTCTTGGAAAGACCACGATGTAAAAGGCACTAAAATCTAGAACATGATGAGCAAAACATTGTTTCTTAAATGGGAACATCACATTACAACGTAAACGAGGATAAACCTTATCTTGCAAATTACTGAAAAAAAAGTATAAAAGAAGGGTGTCGGCGGCTTAATTTTCTTTTCCATCAAAAGTTGATTAAGTTTAAAAAAGAATGTGGTTTATGATGCAAAGGGTGCATGACGTTCTTGACACTTTTATAACTATCTCTCTTCCTTTTCATGTTTCTGTTGTCATTGTCACAAAGCTGACATCGTATCAACATAAAACATCTTGCTGATTAGTGCTGATCATATCAACATGATTATAGGGCTGCTTAGTATAAATAAGACATTGCTGCAT
>JAAXOA010004726.1:0-10006 GCA_036561885.1 Salina celebensis
GTCATTAGTTGTACGACCAGTGGATCGCTGTCGAATCCCCTTCACATTTTGTATTTAAAATACATGCGAAACGGTTACTAACGATATTATTTAATCTCGTCCTTAAAGTCTTTTGAACTTATCTACAAGCTAAACCGACACTCTTATCCCTACGTGATAACCTGGGATCCTATTGGGCGTAAATTGAAACATGTAAAAACCATAAGATCCCTTATATCCTGGCATTTTGCCAATATTGGAGTCGTATTTTTCCTCCACTTTTTACTCCCATTCTCACTTCTTTTGTGTCGTCGACAAATCTGGGGTAAAGTCACCAAATACAAAGACATTCTCCAAATCGGTGCAATGGGAATGCTGTCTTGTCACGCAACTGCCAGCTACGGAATAAACATTTTGGTTTACAAGCATGGTCGCTCCTTTGTTCGCATATATAACGCTCTATTACAATTTGAATTCCGACTCAGGGGGTATTACATTACTTCCAAAGAAGTCAATTCTGCGTCAGTGGGAAAAGGTGAGATAGTTGCAGACTTATCTAACAGACTTGTTTCATGCATAATTTTATTTCTTATATCAGAATTGAGTGCTCGGAAACTGGCGAATCAAGATGCAGATATGGTGGGTGTTTGCATCATGGCAATTGTCTATATTCTAACAGTAATTCCGGCTGTAACTCCGATTTCATTGATTCTGGAAGATGTTGACCCAGTCGGGGTCTTTGTAAAGAAGCTTATCGTCAATGATTATTCAAGATTACAATGGGAAACTAAGTTTGCCATTCTTCTTCTCAGGATTTCCCTTTTGTCTGTTGCAATGGTTGAAATATCTCAAACTTTCAGAGTCATTTTCAACTTTTGCTTGTCTGTGTTCCTCATTTACCGGAAATGCATGGAAGTGAGGTGCTTGTCATATTGGAACGAGTTTGCTACAATTAAAGTTTACACTCAATTCAAACTGCTGCATGCTGGAATCGTGGAATTGTTCACTCCATTAGCGGCATTCTTTTTGGGCTTGAATTTCCTCATTCTAACAGTCTCGACGGTACTTTGTCTGGTGAGTTACAAAACACTACCACTGCACATCTACGCTGGGATTCCTGCGGCGACAATGATGGCATACTTTCTGCTCTTTGCTACACTTCCTTATGCAATCTATTGTCATGAGGAAACACAAAGGCTGATTAGGTCATGGAAAGGGGAAATTGGAAACACGAAGGTTATGAGTTTGCGGTACTGGAAACGAGTTATTAAGAAACTGACACCAATATCGTTCTACTGTGGAAGTACAGGTCTACTGACACAAAGGTCGAAGCGAATTTATATGGCTTCAATTATTGAAGCTACAATCAATGTGCTCCTCTACCACAGCAAGTAAATGCAAACCGCATCTATGACAAAGGAAACATTAGGGCTAATTCATAGAAAGTATTTTTCTAAGATATTCTAGAATTCGCTTAACTTAGGACCGTACAATTCATATCGTTAATTAACTAGAGCTAACGAACAAATTGCAACGAAAAAGCATTATTCCATGTTATTTAGATTCTTGCAAAATGTCTTTATTTCGCATTAGCACGCGCAATTACATGTAAGTAAGGTACATACATCAATACATGATTATATTGATATCATTAATACAGCCTTATACTTTGAGACTTTCCTTCATGCCCATTTCTGGAATTAAACATAAATATTAAATATTGTAAATTTTGGATACGACTAGCACCAAGTAAATTGAACACAATATTTAATTTAAATGATTATCATACTTTTCTTAAATAAATTCAACAGTAAGAACAAGGTCCCACCGTACATTCCGTAATAATAAACAATAAGTTATTCATATAAATAGAAAAACTCTGTGATGATAAAATTTTTATAAATGATTCCTCCTCTCCTTTAAAAATCAATCGAACAAGTCCAGTTTGTCATTGGCACTAACTGCTATGTCGAGAACATCTTCATATACAACATTTAACAACTCTGCATCATCCCCTTGTACATTTTGATCATCAGATTGTTGTTCGCCTTGGCCTTCCAATTCAATTGTTTGTCTTTCAGAAAAATCGGATTGTTTGTCAATTGTTACTTTTTCAGATTCTTGTAGTTTTGACGTGTCTCCCGCTTCTAAGTCCGTCAAAATATTGCCATCAGTCTTGTCTTCAGTAGAAGGAATCGATAATATATCGTTAATCACGTCAGAAGTGATTTTCTCCTGGGATTTGGCACTGGGCGGTTGCGGGTTCGAAACATTTTCCGTTGTTGAGATTTCCACCGACAGGGCATTATTCTGAAGTGCATTGCTAACCATATTATTGATTTCGTTGGCTACTCCAAGATGCTTGAGCATCACATTTATAGCTTTTGTTTTGTACTCAATTTGAATCAGTTCAAGTAAGCTTTGTTGAGTTACAGATGCAGGTGCGCCAGGTTGAGCCAGTCCTCCTTTTGGCACCTCCTTGCTGCCTTCTGGATCATCGGAAGTTGACTCGTTTTCTTCCACGTCTTCACTAGATTCACTTTCAGATACTTTCTTCTTCTTTTTTCGTTTCCTTTTCTTTGACTTCTTCTTACGAATTTTACGAGCAGTTGAACTAGAGGTTTCTTCACTACTGGACCGGTCTTGCAGACTTTTACTCTCTGAAGCTGACGATTCTTCTTTCTCCATCGATAAATGGTAGCTACCTTCCATGACTTTTACCAATACTTCACTGTCTGTTTCGTTCAGCAGCTTCTCGCACATTTTGAAGATAAGATTACGGTTCACTCCTGTCAGCTCTAGAGGTATCATTGTTTTTATTTTTTCAGATCCGAGGCACTTGATAGCTTCTTTAAGTAGCAATTTGGAGTCACAAACATTCACAGTTAATGATTCTAATTGGTTAGACAAGTCCAAATCGAAATCCGAGTTTCTCTCAGCATCCGAGTCCCACAAATTTTCGTTGGTTTCAGGGGAATCAGATAAGCTGCCACTGGACTTATGACTAGTGCGAGATTCATGTGGAGAATTGACATGACGACTTCGTCGTCTACGGTGCTGCGAGGAACAGTATGAAGACTCCGACGAACTTCTGTAGCTACGGCAACGATATGATGGACTGCGGGATCTGGATCTCGTCCTTGAGCGTCTCATTCGTCTGCGTTCAATTCCATGTCTGTTTTTGAAACTTTCATCAAAGTCTAGTCGAGGAGGTCCATGCACATGCTCAGAAACATAAGGTGGGTAATAATTTTCTTGATATGGTTGCATAGGAGGATTCACGTAAGGGTTCATTGGTAAACTTGGTCCGGGCACGAAATTATTTGGAACCATTTGGGGCCACATGCTTTCCGCTCTCCACTGAAACGGGTTTGGTGGGCGATGATGAAAAGGGGCATGCTCGTATCTTGGCCCATTAAATCTTGGCATCATTTGTGGGTGATCCATAGGAAAGTTTGGTGTCATCATTTGATTAAATGGTCTTGGTTCAAATCGATGAAAGTTATCGAAACGAGCTGGTCTGAATTCATGATGGAGAGGGCCATTAGATATAGGCTGATTTGATGGTCCCTGATTGAAAAATTTCGGATTTAGGAATATATTTCGTGGGTTCCGGTCACAGGTCCGGTCCTCAAACCGTTTGGCGTTACATATTACTGGAATTGTGTTTTTAACTCCTGTCTCGTCGCCAGACACGGACACAGGGGTGGTTTCATTTTGTCCAGTTGTCATTTTGAATCTGCATCTGCTACTAAAATATAAACACATAACACAATTAAGTGAAATCACAGAATTACGCACTCAGATGAAGTAAAAACTCCCTATACCTTTAAAATTTCCTTGTAATAACCTAAATGCAAATGTTGTCACCTCCAATAAAGACGTCAGTCAGTATCACACTGATACGCAAATGACAATCGTTTTTAAAACTTTGAAATGAAAACTTGTCAGTAAATCATGAAGTATCCTTAACTCACCGTCACCACCGCAGATTCCATGAAGTTTTGCCATCATGGCCAGGGTTCGGGTTGGTTTTGGTTAGAGGATTTAGTCGTGCACGTTGTTTTTATAACGTCAGCTGTGTTCATAGCGCTCTCTTGTTGGTGGTGTCTGTTTTCATATTTCACTCTCACATGGGTTGTTTATTTTACAAAGCAAGCGAATTAACCGAAGTTTACTATTCTGTTGCATTACCTTCAAAATCATAAACTTTGAAACCGTTATATCTAAATAAATAATTATTTAATGATGATCACTACATTGAATCGCATGTTAGTTGAACGCTGTTCGAGATCAGCTCCCAGACAATTGATTACAATAATTTCTACTCCCGGAATCCGTAAACTGTCGGGTTTGGGAAAAGACTCAGCCGACTCCATAAGATCCAGTGACAGTGACTATTTTGGTTCAGGAGGGCCTGCGCCAACCTTTGATAGCGCTAAGGAAGAAGAAGAGTTCCAAATACGGTTGAAAATACTTGGCGCGTCATTAAATCATGTGAACACGAAAGGTTGGTCACAGGATGCACTACAAGCAGGTATTGTTTAGTTAGGTCAAGGTGTTTTCTCAGAGGAATTTGTATTCTATGGGATTCTTATGGAATTTTATGTTTTGGTTTTCAGGTGCATCGGATCTTAGCCTTTCTTCGTCAATTGCTTCGTTATGTACACCGTATGATCTCGTGGAGTACTTCCAGCGGTCTTCAAACCATAAGTTGGAAGAACATTTGAAAGCTACCGAACAGAAAGACAAGAGCTTGTTCAGTTCCATTGAATACCGAATTAATCTTGTCACACCTTTCATCGACCGATACCATCAAGCAATGGGGTTATCCCTTGAACCAACAAATGTTCCTAGAAGCCTAGCTGTTCTTCGGGAACTCTCTGATGCCATATGCATCAACGGTCTTGGTGACACGTCGACTGATGTAAGAGAAAGAAAATCTTTGGTAGGTATTGTATGAGGAGAAATGTTTAATGGTTTGACTACGTTTTTGTTTAGCTCCGTTGGTATACAAAGCGAACTGGAATAATCTCATTGTACGTTGCGACTGAGTGTTGTTTGGTTCAAGATAAGTCTGACAATTTCGAAGATACCCGAAAGTTCCTAAAACGCCGAGTTGAGGATTACGAAGCATGTGAATCTGCCACCTCCAGCATCCTCCCAATCATGGAATCTGGAGTGACAACGTTTCTGAACATCTTAGGACTAAACAGGAGACGTTAGAACTGACTGTATAAGATTTAGTTGATAAATAGATTTATTTTTTCTCTCCTGCGGTATGTCAGAATGTTAACTAGTAATTCGACTTGTGTTGTTAATATTTACAATTCTAAAATGATTTAGACCTCTTTAATACAATACGCTTAGATGGTATTTTATGACCATTTTCCTTATTTTTTGATGTCATATTATTATTGTTGTTCGCTGGAACTACTTGAGCTTTCTTTGTTTCTTCACTCCAATCATCCTGCAAAGGCTTACCACTCGTTTCCGTTAACAAAAGAGAAATTAACGACCCCAGCAGTCCAAGAATAGCAAATGTAAAGAGAGGAATAGACGGCCATTCTGTCCAATGTATGAATATATATAATTTCCGTTTATGAAACTTGAGCCATTTTAAAGATCTTTCTTAGTAATTGTAACGTACTTGTTCCTATGTATGCAAGTTGGGGTGCAGTTATTCCTCCTACTGCTGCTGAAATTCTAGCCATACCAAACCTTGAAAAATCATACAAATCAAATAATTGATAATTGTCTTTCTCGCATCATAAGTTTGGCCAGTAGTAGATAGGATTGTACCCCATAGTCCGTATTGACACGGGGTAGGATTCAACAGTTAGAATCCTAACGGAAGATCTTGCCCCAGCAACTCCCAGTTTACCAAGCAAGACAAATACTATAAAAAGTGTCTGTAGGCCATCCAGTCCAATAGTGACTTGAATCATAGCTAAACTCAAAAAGAAAATTGCGGAAATGATGGAAAACAGTATAAGAGCTGTGCGTCGACCCAGCCTATAAAAACAATATTTTCTTTTGAAAAAAGTATTTCTTTGAATTTTTCATAGCGACTCTTGCCGCACATCCAACATCATACCGGTCATTGACAAGTAAAGCAGCCCGAAATCCTATACAATCCGCGCCTCCAAGCAAAACCAACATTAGGTACGGATCCACTCCAAAGTTCTTCACATTGAAGTTGATCCCAAAGTATTGTAGAGCCCAACAAAACCAAATTCCAATGAACACCAGAGTTCGTCCTCGTAACGACTTTCTCCTGAACAAGTCCAAATAAGAGAACCGGTTGTCTGTAGGTCCTTCTTGAGCAGCTATTTTATCAAGAATTTCCAGATTGTGGATTTCTCTCCGGTTTATTCCAGCTATATAGCGAATCACTCCAGCAGCTTCTTCTATACGCCCTTGCTTTAATAGCCACCTGGGACTCTCTGGGAGAAAGCTATTAAAAACATTTCCAGGGACACATATTATATTTTCTTTTCTCTTTGTCTCTTCTCTGTCTGATACACTATTGTAATATTATCTTTTCATACGGCACTATGAACAAAATTGTTATCAAAGGGAAAGCAGTGACCCATACTAGAAGTCTCCAAGGTTTTATAAGGTAAGCCAAGATAGCCAGGAGAACAACACCTTCGCCTAAAGGTCCCAAGCATCCTGCAAGCTGTCTCCAGCGTGGGGTTAAAAACTCCATTGCATATATTCCGTTAATAGTAAAGTACCCTAGAAACACACAAAAACGTATTGAATTTTTGATAAAGCACGGACAGGAAATGAGTGATGTACTGTGAAAGAGCACCTGCGGTAGCGATACCACATATAAAGCGTGAAATTGCGAAAAAATATGGGTTTGTAGCTACAGCACTTCCAACTTGCCCCAGTCCCATTAGGAATATGAGAATGATGAATGTTGGCTTTCTCCCGTACCTACAAATTATGCGCAAAAACAGGATGAGTAAAGGAAACAATTCTTAGAAATTGTTTTGTTAAACTTTTCATACCAATCAGAAATCTGGGGAGGCACCGTGTTCCCAAAAAACATTCCGAACATTTGAAAAGTAGTGATGGAATCGCTTACATATGAGGACTCGCATATTAAATTCCACTGTATGAAATAAATGAAGAATAGTTTTTAAATCGTTGAAATATTGAATGAAATTGGCTGGCTGATTTATATTTAATTGGACACGTGTTTAAAACCTCTGAAACGATGCTAGATGTTAACGTATAATATGTTCCATTACATGAACACACTTCCTGCGAATCCATGATTGTCACTGTATCAGAGTCAGACAAGCATTTCCAGGTGTTTGGTGCTTTACCTAATATTAAAGTGTGTCACATAAAGATTTTGTTTTACAAACATTAAATTGTGTGCTATTGACTCACCCACAAAAACAGGTAAAAATGCTATCATGCCTGCAGGTATTTCGTAGAACAAAATGAAGAGTAACATGAGACATTGGAAGCGACCAAATCCACCTGTATAGTATACAATTGGATATTATATTTTGCCTTGAAATATTTCCACAGGCTTGGAAACACGATTTAAAAACAAAACAAATTGTTGTTGGTTTTCACCTACTGCTTCCAGTACATCCTCTAATGTTTTAGGCTTTGTGGATTCTTCGTCAATGCGCTTTACTTCGTAATCTATATGTTTACCCATATCCTTATTTGTTTGAGGGTTTTTTTAATTAATTTCAAAAAACCGTTTTGTACTTTTAAAAACTATCACAAACTGTAGTGAAACTATGAAAAAGTAGTAATTTACAGGTTTAATTTCAGAGAGAGGCGACAAACCATCTTTCATTCCTCGTTCTGAGCAAAATGTTCAGTGGCAGTTTTGGGCTAAATGCGAAAAATTACAGCAGTGTAATGTCAACTGAACACATACATGACCTCCAAATAAGAACACACCATCATCATTTAGCATTAAAAATTTGTGATTCCTAGACATGACACGTTTAATGTGGAAAAGGTATACAACTGAAGTTTATAAGATTGTGTTTGGCCCAGTGAAAGAAAATAATTACGACAGCAGGAGACATTTAATAGTTGGTACGGCAGGGCAGTGGAAGACAAGACATGTTTTTAAAACATTGCAAGTCTTTTAGATACAAACAAAGTATGACACATCAACACATGAATAGCTGAAAAAGTGTAAGACAGGAAAGAAAGCCAGCCTAAATGCGACAAACAAAAGCAGCATAAAACCCAGTAAAAGCATCCATTACCGGCACAGTTTAGAAAACAAGGTATTGCTACAAGAAACAAGTACAATGTCAAGTTTGTCGTTAAATGAAAATAGAAAAGTGATACATAGTAGGAATAGTTGATTTGGAAGAATTCATCCTTGAGAATAAAAAAGTCAATTTGGGAGTATTAAGTAAAACAAAAGCAGTCCGTCGCATGCTTTCTCCTGACACAGTTGTCTTCCCTAATTAAAATGGATCTTGTATCGGTAACGGAGCCAGTCTGACGTTGCGTGTTTTTTATGACAGCCAATAATGACTAAAGAATGAAGCGTTTTTCTCTCTCAGCAAGTGGCTGTCACTTGTACAAGAGCTTTCTTCTCCGATGTCCAATGAGTGTTTTTGACAGGTAGGTTTTTCATCAAAATCTAGTTTTTAATTGCTCTACGTGTTTAAAGTACCTTCTTACAAGCACGACATCTTGCAATCTAATTTCGAAAATCATAAAGAGATATAATTTAGTATAACAAGTTATTTAAGTAAAAGTACGGCTATGTATTCTTCTCGTATGTTTTTATTAAATATATTTAATCCAAAAGTTATCGTGTATAAAAACGAATTCCACCTTTTTCGGAATAAGAGTAATCGGATCGTTGTCGACCGAAAAAAAAATCGTTCTCATAAATTTTTGATTCTCAGAACAAAAAAAAAAATCAATGAAACCATTTGTCATCAAAAGCAATAGATTGTAACAACCGACAACCGAGCTATCAGGCATCTTAGATGTATATTAACTTCAATTTATATTCCTCCGGGTGGTGTGGGGGTTTCCAGTGAAAACTCAAAGATAGAAATTCATGTAGTTTCGGTAATAGTCAATAGTTGCTCTTGAATCCATCTCCTATTATATAAAACTTTTTTTTCCTATATATATTGCGCGCAGTTTCTATTGTGGCAGTGAACATTAAAAATTTACTGTAGGTAATCGACTCTCAGGCTGAAAATTTCATTTCTCTGAAGTAGCCAACAATGGCAACTGGTAATGTTAGACATTTCTTGTAGGAAAAACTTTAGATAAAAAATACTTAGAGTCAACTGCCAGGTATTTCACAGCCATTTTATTTCCTCTTGACTAACCGAAAAATTTATTCATTCAGTGACAATATTAGAAATATCCCAGAAGCTCTTCAAATAATTGACAGTAACATGCCTGGCAATGCACCCCACCCAACTTTCACCATCCGTGTGGGGGAGTGAAACAAGACCAACGTATGTAACAACGTAACAAATAATACAAAAGAATCGTTACTACGCTTCATTGACATCATCAGTGCGATTTTATCATAAGCTTAATTCATTACATGTCTCCTCTTCACAGGCAGTTTCTACTTAATGTTTGTCATATTGTGTATGAAAATATGTCTCTTCAACTTAATGCAGGAAGAGTTATCAACAAAATATTTGAGCAGCTATGTTGTCTGCTTGTATGAGGAAATTGTAATAGACTTTTCACAAAGTGGAGACATGAAAGAGATAATGATGATGGTATTATTGATTTTTATACAATTTGACATGCAAACTTACACCTCTTTCGCCTCTCGTACACCATAGGAGAATATTTCATAGGGGAAAGGTATGTAGCGCTCTCAATGTATTCACATTCTTCCACCTATTTGAATAAAATATGACTGTGACTAGCTATATTATATCTATATACACACATTCCATGGAACGTGTCTAAATGGTAGCGTTCCAAACGATAGGAGCTCAAGAAAAAGAATTCCGTAACGTAAAGATGTGTGATAAGGTCCAGT
>JAAXOA010004727.1:0-10006 GCA_036561885.1 Salina celebensis
AAAACCTGGTTGGATGTATCATTTACGGGTCTGCCATTTACAATAAAACGCTGAAGCTCGATTCCTATAAGGAGCGATACAACCTAACTAATGTTTTGCGAGGAGGGTTTGAATATCTGACGTAATTGACAAATTGTTTGTTTGTTATTCACGCGTCAAACAGAAAAATAAGCATGAGTTCAATGAACAAAAGAAACCAGCTTGAGAAGCACTGTCAAGAACGTGAATGATAAATTTTCGTCATTAATAATGAAACTTTATTCTTCATATAAGCACGATACGCACATTATACAAATAGTGTTAGCATAGTGTCAGTTTAACAGTATAAATCTATATAATATAATATAATAATATCATTTCCCGACCAATTACCTTCATTTGGTGATAAATTCGTCAAGATGATTAAATTAAGCATGGATTTATTGAGCAAAAATGGTCAGCTTGAAAAGTTCTAACGCTTTCGCGAATAAAATGTTTTCCTCACGTAACGCACAATTAAAGTTAATTGGTCATTAACTCGGGAACTGTTAAATGTATTGACCCGAAATTGACACAACGTCATGCCTGGGAACGCTGGAGCTTGTGTGCAAAAACTCAGCTTGATACGACTAAGCGTTCAGGAGATATCGTGATACCAGACAGACGGACGGACACACAACTTCGACGATCTTATAAAGCAGCTTTCGCTCCTTAATAATGGCGGTGACGCTGCAGTCATTTTGGCAAACCGTCTCCGAGATATTCATCGGCTATTTAGGCAACAGCTAGGTTGGATTGTCATTCATTAGGGTAATTTTTTAAATTGTATGGAACTACTTGATGATCAATTTCTGCATATTACAGGTAAGCAATTTTGCCAAATTACAAAAGACCGAAATTGGAATTAAACTAATACCTGGAATTATCGTGAATTACAGACTAAACTTTAGTTCCTAATTGAACGTTATGCAAGACATGAACACAAAATAAGCTCGGCATTACCCGCAAAAAAAGTAAAGATTGTTAAAATCGGCCAAGACTTCATATTTTGGCGTGCCACAGCTGCTTCTTGATCAGCTGGTACTGAGTGTTGACCCCATGATGTCAAATGCAAATTCTGGCTTTCGGTAACGCATTGGTCAAAGCTCATGAAACCAGGCCCTTTTAAGCATATTGCGGTGACCAAAAAGACAGACAGACAAATGCCAGGAGGCTAAATTACCATTTCTTCACAGTCCAGTATCATCACTATAAACAAATATAGGGTTGTCCGGTAATTGTAAACATGTTTATGCATTAAATCGAACAATCAGTTTTAGTAAGAGTCGATTCATTTCAAATGTCATTTCAAGTTTATGTTAACTTCTGCAGCGGATAGAACAAAAGCTAAAAACCCAAAATGCTCAGCGATCGACCTTTGAAACTTCTTTTGATCATCACTCGCTACGCCCAAAAATTCGGCTCATTTACTCTGAATTTTGATAGCTCATCGAGGAAATTTCACACCAACCTTGATCCAAAACTAACGCGTAACGTAAACTGGACATACTCTGGAATATGCATATGGGTCATCCTTTCTTTTGGTTTACTTGCAAAACCATATTTCGCTAATGATATAGACAGGTTTAACATCACCTTCTTCTTTTGGTTAATGGGAATCACACTTGCTGTTGCAATTTCCGTGACATATTGGTTACCCGGCGATGTGCCTAATTTGTGCAACAACGTATTTCAATTTTTGACAAACACCCAAGGTAATCTAATTATTTCAAATATTCGTGTTTTAGTTTAATACACATTCAAATATGTAGGACATTTTGCAAATAATTTTACAGAAAAGTATTTGCCGGACTTCAACGCAAATGAATCCAGTTTGAACTTAATCCTCGATGGAGCTATATACCTGATAAATTTTTGTATTGTATTGTGTGTTTCCCTTGTATTACTCTTTGCCGCACTATTTCCAAGAGGTACCATGTTTCTATCAGAACTAGTTCCACTCCAATATTACACTTTCTTCCCAACTGGATTCTTTCTCACTTTAATCCAAATCAAACTAGTCTTTGCAGCTTGTTTCAATTTGTGCTTTATTCTGACTGTGTTCCTTATTTATCTGTACTACATGAGCGTCGTTATTTTATCTGAGCTAACTCTTGGAAAAACTTCATACAGGGCTGTAGCAAAATTTAGGGATTCGTATTCTATAATTCTCAATTTTCGCTCAAGTCAACTATTGAATGATTATGTTATGACGGTAGTGGGAAGAGTTTTGGTTTATTTCCACACGGCCCTGTCACTTATTCCACTTTACTCCTGTGTCACTGCAATCACGAATTGGGACAACATTGGATACGTAGCAAAATTAATTATGGTTGGAAGTGGCACGCTATGTTTTATGGGCTGGATATTCATCTTGCAACTTGGCAAGCTTCTGCACACCGGCAGTGGAAAATTACTTATTTCATGGAGACGAGCTGGTTGGACCAACAGAAGTGAGGCGAAAGCGATGAGCAAATTCAGAAAATCGTGTCAACTTGTGCAACTGAGGTGCCAAAAAGTTCTTGTAATTCGTAGAATCACACCCTTCCTTTACGTAAAAGGCGTGGTTAGAGGAGTATTTAGGTCACTTCTTACCTTAACAGTAGAGTAATACGATAAAAATATAAAATTTAACTAAAATCATTATTATTGAGGATTTTTGATGTGAGACACCGTCCGAAGAAAATTTTTATCCACACCGTTAGTAATATTATAAAATATAATATTAGACAATAGTAAATGTAATGTGAGTAATGTGATATCACTTACAATTTATTCAGTTAATCGATAAATCAGACGTCACGACTGACCGATGACCTTACGTTTATATAAGAGTTTACGAGTAGTTTGACGCCCTTTCAAAGAAGCATAAACGCGACATTTTACGGTATGGTTAAAATACTTTTTATAATAAACATTCGAACTTTCTTTGGTTTTCTTTCATTCCAATTTCTAAACTGCGAAACGAAAATTATTAATTTCCAGTCGTTAGATTAATCTTCCCTTTTTGCCTGTAGACTTCTTGCTAAGACCATACTGATCATTCAATTTAGAAACCTATATGTCGCGATGATATTGATAGTAAATGTCGTAAATGCTAAAGTCAATAGACCTATAGTATAAATACTGTAGGCAATGTAAGGTTCAAATATCCGTCGTAAGTTAGCTTTGATTGGCCATTAACTCGTAAATATTTTATTGTTTGAGCTGTACAGGTACTCATTGAAATACGTATTATTTCTTCCATGGAATGACTACTGAGACTTGCTTAGTTTTTGTTTCTTACCTGTTAAGGTGTGATATTAAGTAAGAAGTTGACGAAGAAAAGAACTAGGAACATGACTTGTCATCAGATGAGTCATCCTCATCTTCTATGAGTACTTCGTACATGGGTGATGAATGCTCTATCTCACCTGCAAATTTGCAAACATTTCATATTTGAAGTAGTCACCTCACTCAAAACCAAAGTTACATTTAGTTTGCTTACTTCTATACTCCACATAGCAGCTTCCAGCAGACTTTAGTACACGCCCTGGAATCAACTGGTTGTCCCACGCCATCCTTCCAACGTAGACAGACTCTCCTTCAGATTCTCCTGCAATCACAGCTCCCTTTGGAATGTCGCTCCCAAGAACTATTTCCCATCGAACGGCCGTTGGGGGAGCAACTAGAACCTTCAATAACACATCATTTTATTATTGACATGTTAAAACACGTTTATTCAGTTATACGGAATACCTCGTAATCTGCAAGGTGAAACGCAGATCCTCCAAAAGTATAGTGGCCTGCTGGAAGGTACTCCGTTTTTTCTGCAAATTTCACACAGAAAACCTTTAAAAAATTCTGTAGGCGTTTCAGTACAGAACAAAATTTAAAAAACGTACTAAAAACTTTTCCGACTACTGTATTATTCTCGTGTTGCTTTCTAATGATGTAGGTGTGATAATGTGGCAATTCGTAACCTGCGAGGAGTGCACCTTTTGGGACACCATTATTAGTTGCTTTCACCCATCTAATCTCACTGATTGCTTCAGAGGTGTCCTGTAAAACATATTGAAAAGACCTCTTGTATTTTGCAAAGCAAATCTGTAGACTCTAAATGGAAGATTTTGAAGTATCTTACTTTGTTCTTTGTTGACTGAGAATGGTCACTTTGTTTACGCAGCTTCGGATAATTTCCACCTCGCTTAATTCTTCCACCACCTCCGCCCCGCTGGACCCGGTTTCCATTGTTGTCCTCACATAGACCATTGGACACAGTCATGAGGACTACTACCCATAAGACGACTACCTTCATATTCATGTTGGACGGTTGAACCTTAGCTGAATGCTGCTTAACTTCAATGTGGCCGTCACTTTTATATCCAGATATTTTATGAAGGAAGATTTCGCGTGCCTATCTAGGAAGGCAGCGATTAACTCCCTCTTACACAATAAGATAAAACTCATTAGTCAAACTATGCATATACAGCTACAGCTCCACTTGTTCCACATCAACACATTCCAATGTCTTACGATAATCAAGTCTTTTTATCCAAAACCTCATTAGCAGCTCAACGTATTTTTGAGACTTTTTTCTTAATATGAAGCGATTTCGTGGAGGCAGTTACAGATTGCGTCTGACGTAAAACGGTTTACAATAGCTGTGGAAATAGAGTCGCCTGTGACAGTTATCTTTGGAAGATTTTTGTGCAGTTAAATGATAGATTCAAGATTTTTGGATTTGTCTAAGGTGTGCTAACAGTTGTGTAAGTGTCAAGCTATAGGTCCCTTCCATTTTAAACTTTCAACTTGAGGCAATGTGTATCGCGAAAATTACACATCACGCATAAATCCTAATAAACCGTTATTCATTGTCAGAGAAGGAACTTTTTTGAATTTGTTAAAAACTTGGTGGCGAAATGATGTAAACAAATGACACTCCACTTGTCATACTATACCATATTTGCAAATTTTGAGATTTGAAACTGGCCATTGGCTATCTATTCCAGAAGGGCCCTAAAATGCAATGGATAAATTAGCTGGTGAAATGCAGTCCAATGATACATTATTTGCCATACCAAACTAAAATTAAATCGTTTGACCTTTGACCTTTGCCTTTGACCAAATGATACAAAAGCACGATGAGTGAATCATGTTGGTGAAACGGAGTCGGATAACACACCACTTGCCATAGTCGACAAAGTTCGACCTTTTACACTGCCCAATTTCTACTTTCTCCACGATATCAACTCGAGGGCAACATCAAAAATAAGTAATTAACAACCTTGCATTCCCCTGATGCGGAGATGACGCTAAATATTCTCTTTTTGAGTAAAAAAAGGTTCTCTACCATACAAAGCGTGCTCTTCTGGTCGTACTTGGTCTTGGTTTGATTTCAAGGAAAATTATAGTCGAAATTTGAGGACTTTGAAGAAGAGCTAGAAGTTGACCAAGTGTCAGTTGACGAGTATCCTTACAAACTAGGCCAGCATACGTATTCCTCAAGTAGAGCCATTACCAGTGAATTTGCCCGTCACATACATGAAGGATCTGGAGGATCAGTCCTCCTCGACACTTACTCCGTTTACGAAAATAGGGCCCGTCATTGATGAAAATTTGTCTTCTAATGAAGAAAGTTCTTCAATTAATATATGTACAAATATTCATCTGCCTTGCATCATCCATCTCCATGCCGGTAATTAGCCTAAGAAGAGATGGTTCACGACGTATCACCCACCTGTCGAAATATATTGTTGAGAACAATTTAATAGAATTTGGCATGCGAATCGTTGCTGTACTGCACTACTTGCTGCGCTCAGCAGGATTCGAAAGTAAGACCTCGTGCCTCGCTTTCTCAAATTAAGGGCTAGCATTACATCAACACATCGTAGAGCCCTTGCATTCAACTTAGCAAGAATACTAATAATTGAACTGTGTGCGTATATAATACAAAAATGCTTCTGCGTATCTGAGGAGCTGATATCAAAATATCTTATGGTACAAATTTAAACCAATTAAAAATAAAAGGTGAGGGCGCCAGGGGAATTCCGCGTTTCCCATTGCTAAACCTTATGGTATTATAAGTATAAGATACAGGAGTATCTTTATCTAAGAAAAATGTTCACTAGCTGAGGACTCTTGTTCAGGAGAATTCTTGGCAACCAAACAGCCACAAGTGAGAGCGTTGAAGTCCTCACAAGGATCCTCTTTGTAATGGTTACATATTTAAAATTGTTAGGCCTGTATGAACGGAAAGTGAAGAGTCGCAGGTTGACATAGCTTGGCGACTAAAGTTTCTCAAATGTTCCCTGGACACTGGCTCCTGTACACTTCCAGTCGCGAGTCTCATCAAATTCGCGAGTTTTCCTAGTACTAGTTTTCCATTTATACTTTTTAACGTTATACTTATTTATGTAATACCTTTGTACAGTAGATGCTAGGAGCACTCTGTAGAGGATAGTTACCTTAAACTCAGGTACCTTCAGGTGCCTGATTTTGGTAATTTAACGATAAATACCGTATATTTCGACAGATTTTCACCAAATTCGGTATAGCGATGACGTGAATCTTTCTCTAAAATTCTCATCTATTTTAATGCTTGAACGCAATACCATGGGTTTTTTAAAAATTGTATTACTAGAGTAAGCAAACGTTCAAATTCGTAGCTAGTAGCTAGGTACCTTTGGTAAGACAAAGCCTTAATTGTTTTAATACTTACATGATTGGATGGATGTAATAAGAAATGTTTTTAAAATGCCGTATTTTGTTTTAATACTTACATGATTGGATGGATGTAATAAGAAATGTTTTTAAAATGCCGTATTTTGTTTTAATACTTACATGATTGGATGGATGTAATAAAAAATGTTTTAATCTGTCGTATCTGTAAAGTCCTGTAACTATGTAAGCTTAATCATAATCACTATAATATTTTAGATTGCAATTAAATATTTTTAAATCTTGAAATCCGAAATTTCTACCTCTATTGGTATGATACTCGGTATTACATAAATTGGTATAACTTGAAAAAGTATAACGCGTAAAAAGTATAAATGAAAAAGCATAAGCATCGAAAAGGTATAACGCGCAGAAATTATAATACCCCAAAAGGTATAACAATTAAAAAGTATAATACGACAAACGAAAAATTGGTATAATCTACTAAATATATATTTTATTGGTTTTTTCTCTCTTGGATCACTTGCACTATGATAGTTATTTGCTCAAATATAACTTACGCAAGCGGGTTGTTCTCTCTTTCCAATGGGAAAATGATACAACTCCACATTTTTCTTGAACAAAATACTTAAATCTGGCAGGATACTTCCTGTTACAACAAACCCAATACTTGGTGGAACCAGTTTTTGTGTTATTGCTAAATATATTACAATTATTGTTTAAGTCTACAAGTGTGTCACCCTTTTGTGTCAGTTCAAACGTATTAGAAATGCGATCAGCCATTTTAATTGTCACTTCTAGTCTTGACTTGAGTAACGCAAGTTCCAGACTGAAGTCAAAAGCTTGACTTCAGTATAGACTTCCTTGATGTTATAGATTTTCATATATTATGCTAATTACGCGTTATACTTTTTGACACATTATACTAATTCAGGCCCACGACCATTTCCGCTTTATACCTTTTACGCTTATACTTTTTCATAGTTATACTTTTTACGCTCATACCTTTTTATGTACAATCATTCTATGTAAACGAAGTTTTTCTTTGAAATGGAAAAAGGTGGATACGTAGTGTATGAGATAATAAGATTATTGATATTGTTTGTCTGGAATGCAGGTGATTTGGGAAGTTTCTATTAGCGATAAAAAAATCCATTCATGGTAATTGTTTTGGAAACCCGTGGAAATACCGGAATCGCGATCTCGGTACTACGATTGCGGTACTTCCAACGGTTTCCAAAAATTTCCATTGATGGGATTTTTTTTATCGCGAATAGAAACTCTTCCAAATCATGTATAGTCTGGAAACGGTTTGAAGAAGGTTTACTAAAATGTGACAACTAAATATTCAAATCAACAATTCCACAAACATTTACCATGTCTAAGTACACGTAGGAACATACTTCATGATTCGAAACTTAAGTAGGAAATCACTTGATGTACAACAAGGTATGTGTAAGTATGACTTTTAAATATGCCATGAATAAACATCTGAATCATCTTCTACAAATCATTCAAATATTGCCATTGCCGCACTAGCCGTATCCTTCGTTTAGTAAGGAACTCTCCATCCCCAAATTTCATATTTTAAGATATTGGCGCAACTTCAAAACCTGTTGCATATGATACAATTAATTAGCTGGATAGCAACAGGTTTCACATATTAACAATATCAGTGTAAGTTATTTAGGGAGCCAAGTCAAGAATTAGCAATAGTGATTGGTTCTAGAGAGTTGTTAGATACTAAAAAAAAAGTAACACAGTACTTTCGTTGTTATTTATGTAAAACTTAGAAATTACGATGGGCGCTGTTTGAGCAAAATGGGTTAGTCGATTCGGTAATCTGTAGTAAAAGAACTTCGTTTTGAACCTCAAAGTATTTAGATTTCGTGATGCCTGGAGTTGGAGCTACATTGCAAGTACCGAAGGACAAACTCTGAAGTCAATCTGGAAACCAAGTCATTTCTTATGTATTTTTGAAGACCACCCATACTGGATTTGTATTTATAAGACTAAACTAAAATGACAGAAATTAGCACCAAATTGTGCACTAATGGTGTTGAATTTGACTAATTCGGTATTCATTTCTGTCATTAGAATCTTATAAGTAAAAATCCAATGTGGGTGGTCTTCAAAAATGACTTTGATTCTAGATTGACTTCCGAGTTTTAGCTTCTGTATGTCTGAAAACCTGAATGACTATTCCAAAGGAAATAAGAAACATTCCGTCAAAAAACCAGGTTATCGTTGCAGTGAAACAGCTCCGTTTAGACAAACAACGTGTAATGTGTACTGAATACTCCCAGGATATCGGCTACGATTTGATCTGTGAGTCTGGTATAACAAATTGGCTTAAAACGCTTAATCGTATATGCATACTTCGTTCACTTCATTTGTAGTGACAGAAATATGTAACTGCTTCCTCGTTGAAGGGCTCTGTCATGAATTGAATATACATAGAATGCAGTTTATAGTTTAAGTTTAAGGCGAAGTTTGGAGGCTTTTTTGCAAAACTATATCGTAGCTAATATTTTTTAAAACATTAACTTTTACTTTAGAAAAATATAAAAACAGTTTTACTTGTCATCTGGGACATTCAAGCGTGGTTTGGCATTTATTGCACTACTGTCAGTTTTCTTGTAATAAAAATTGAAACATCATGGTTTTATGTACACGGGTCTGCATCTTCATATAATGATTGGGGCATCCGTACATATGACGTCCCTTGAATCAGATACGACTGCACAGCACTGCACGGCATTGGATGTGATGTCCTCCAATGCCGTCTTGAATAGCTCAGAAACCGAAAGTATGTCATCGGATTATGACTCTGACGTTTTATTCGAAGAAGTTAAAAAGGTCAGAAAGCCGACGAATGAAAGAACTGTTGACACCAATAAAATCAAAAATCAAGCGCCGCAAGTGACATGCGCATATGTAAGGATTGGCGGTAGTAGTACTAGTGACACTTCCCGTCAGATAAGCAAGTGCAAGTTTTGTTCTCGTGAGTATGAAGACGCCAACGTTCTCGCAAAACATTACCTGACCGTACACCCAAATGATCCCCAATCACTCCATTGTGGTAACTGTAAGCCTGACTTCAGAATAGGGATTATTGTCTTCAATAAGCATTTAAAGGAGTGCGTACCGGTAAAGAAAACGTGAATTCGTGATTCTCAACTATGCTGTATTTTGAACAATGTATCTACTCCGTATATGTGTATATTTTAACACTATGCCACCGGGCTCATTTTTCTTCGGTCAATACCGAGCGAGCGTTACAATTGTAGGAGCGGCAGAGTTCTGCAATCCCAGTGTGCCACGAAAC
>JAAXOA010004728.1:0-10003 GCA_036561885.1 Salina celebensis
TGTCCTCCAGACGATTCATTTCCGATACGTGCTGTAATTCAATAACCACACAGGAAACGAGTTTAAATCAGTTACAAAAATCAAATCTTTCGGTTTTGTAGAATAGGTCACAGTGCTCAAAGAGGCTCCAAGCGATGTGACCAAAAGTACCCACAAAAATCTAAATTATATTTCGCATTAAAAACTTATTTTGTAAGGTAACACTCTTTATAGGTTTTGTATGAAATAACAGGGAAAAGTGAGACTTTACCCTCCAGTAATCCTGCTCTCGCCTTCGTTTCCGAATCTCAGCTTCTGTCATTCGTTTCTGTAGTCGATCTCGCATTGACTGTCGTCTCTGTTTATCTTCCTCCAGCAGCTTTTCTATAGCCTTTGAGACTTCCAGTTGCCTGAGAGCTTCCAGTCGTTGCTTTTCCAGAAGGTTTCTCTTCTGTTCATATAAAAAGGAGTACCAAAATTTAATTTATTTACTTTCCTTGTAACGTATTTAGAGTTACAGAAGCCTTAATAGTATTTTAAGACATTCTGATAACCTCAAGTCTCCAATATCATGATATATTAGACTTTAAATCCGTTACCTTTTTGAAACTAAGGTCATCCAAGTACTTTTGAATCCGAGAGTCCCTCTCGTGTAAGTATTGCTCAAGATCTTTTTGCTGGTTTTGCAGTTTCTCTTGGATTTTCAAATATCGCCTGTGATTATTCAAATTTTCTGCTCTCCGTTTTTCCATCAGTTTGTCTTGCCACTGTTGAGCAAGAAGTTGACTGGCCTGATTGATGAAGGTCAAAGAAAATGTCTTACGATAAACGATTTGGGACAATATGTAAAAGGATTTTTTGATGCATTGAAGATCATGCATCCATCCAATCTTATAAAATATTGTTGTTTTTACCCTGTACTTTTTGAGTCGATCCACTTCCAGCACATCTCGCAGCTCTTGAGACTGTCGTTCCCACTCAAGCATTTTTCCTCTCTTTAGTATCAATCTTTCCAAAATCTTCCTGTCTTCCTCTGACATTGGTGTTGACGAAAGTATGTCATCGTATCTGTGTGATATATTATGCATACCATAAAAAACTATATCGGTTCACACGGTCATTCCCATGATAGTACCATTGGGATGATGCAAACAAAAGTAAAATCACTCATGTATTCTTTCTACGGGAAAGCTCTTGTCTACAAGTAACAGTTGCATGTTTCATAATTTTTTGTGACAATGGATTTATGTGCAAAACACAAAAAAATTGACCAAAATTCGTTTATAGGATTACCTTCTATAGTATTCTGCCAAAATGTCTTGATCCCGCAGATCCAAGTGGCATAGACAATGGTGTCGTGAACTCCACGTAGAGCTGCCGACTCTACGGAAGTCCAAATTCCCTCGAAGATCAGGTACACTTCTTGATGAAATGGGAATGTCACAGTTGTCACAAGTAGGGCTAAAATGAATGAATCCATAGTTAGACTCGGTGTCGGATGTGCAGTGAGTTGACGAGCCCAAAAGATTTCTCCTGTTGTCTTTCTGCCTTGACGTAGATGCACTTCGCGTTGACTGCAAATCGTTTCGCTGGAAGTTTACTTTATTCACAGATGTGGCAGAAGCTGCCTTTTTGTGTCTCGTGACAGAACTGTTATTTGCGCTTTTGTTGTTTGCAACTCTGGCATCATTGTTGCATTTAGTTATTGTCATGTTCTGCTGTTGACGCTGAATGTTTTTTCGACGCTCACGGCACTGTAATAGCTTGGCTGTTTGTTGGAATGAGGTGTAAACAGAATTCACATACAACAAAGAGACATTTTAAAGACTTTCACAAAAATACTCAAAGAGTAAACAGCTATTTTTAGCAGTTTTGCAGTCACTTTGAGCAAGGGTATCCTTCACAGTGATGGCTTTTGATGGAGAAAAAATGTTCATATAAAAATCACACTTGCCTTGTCGCTCAGTTTCCGCTTCTTCGTAAATTCGATACACACTTGACAAAGGAAGGTGGCAGCATTTTTCCTCAAAATGCTCCAAACCTCTGTACACCAGCTCTATGGGCTAGAATGTTCAAACAAAGGATGAAAATTACAAATGGAATTTAATTTAAAACTTGTCGTTCGCCATTTTATCGTGATTAATTCATTGTGAGTTGGGCGTATGCATTCGTTCTATTACGACACAAGACAATGCGAGTAATCAGAGTTAAATGAAATGAAACGTGGTTATTTACTGACTTACCTGAACATCCAGCTCTGAGCAAGCTTGTAACGATGTGGGACTCGTGAGAATAAATGGTGTGTCTCTCCCAAACTCATCCACTTCAAAATTGTCCAGGTTAATACTCANACTTACCTGAACATCCAGCTCTGAGCAAGCTTGTAACGATGTGGGACTCGTGAGAATAAATGGTGTGTCTCTCCCAAACTCATCCACTTCAAAATTGTCCAGGTTAATACTCATTTCTCTATGGAGAAAGCATAGAGAAATGTCTCATGAGGAAACTGGTGGTACCGTACCTGTTTCTACTCCAGCGGATACACCACGTCGGTCATTACTTGACACTGTGACCTCAATGCTGTAAGACACTGCGTAGTTTCTTGACAACACAATGATTTTGGTTACTCAAGCGTTTTTCCCTAAATGTTTGCATAAACTAACCTGCAAGCTATTGCTGTCCACTGATTGCTAACATTTGCGAAATCCAAACATTAAAAAACTTTTGTTATAACAGAAATGCACATATTATCCTCCGGAAGTATGAGATTCTGTCCAATTCCCATCAACACATCAACATTGTGTCCTTCATTTCCCCTATCCCTTTTAATCAAGTTCCACAACGTGATCTCATGACATGGTCTAATTGTTATTGGCTCATAAGCTTCAACTCTTCTGTAATTGACACTGAAACTTATTAGATTTTCAAGCACCCTACTTTTCTACGATGTGGGTGGATGAACAAAATAAATGAATGACTGACAAAGAACTTCACTATAATATAGATCGAGGCCAAACGGTAGAAAAACGAGTTCTCGCTTAGTTCACTATCACGGAGGTCTACCACGAAAGCGGATAAACTTTTTTCAGTTGTTTGTTAGTATGCATGTTTGCATAGACCAAACTTTCTGCAACTCTATGCTTAAACGGCAACAATGCGCGAAGCTTGCGAGTAAATTCCTACCAGAATCTTTTGCGTTTCTCTAATGCTACTAATCAGTATAAAAACCGATGAGAACTATAATGAAATGTTTTATGCAAACCTAAAGCTTGATTTTTTTTTGTCATACGCTTGATCAATTTGGAATGCTAATTTACTTACGTTTTGAAGGTGAGTACACAATTTTCTGTTTTTGTATTGAATTTGCTATATCAAATCTAACATTGATTCAGGTGACGATGAAAACTCCAGTTCACTGGTTCTTTCACTTGAAGATAGCTTTCACTCTTTCACGTGGATGTTTTGTACAAGAAATGTTCATTACATTTGTCGTTGAGAGGATACACACAATGCAGTAGTTTTCTCTTGTCGTATCGTGTTGGCACAATCGGTTATACTTTAGATGATGTTATGACGAGACACTTCCATCCATGATATTCAGAGGTCCTTTCACTTTATTCTCAAGTTTCAGACATCACTTGTTTACAGAAACAACGACAGAATGTTCGGTGAAAATCTACTTCATTAAAATATGTATCTGGGACTCAGCTAACTGACATTTTCAATAGGAACAAAAGAAATACCTAAAAACAGTACAACTTTCAACTAACCTATGCACCAAAAATGTACTAAAATCAGAGCCACAACGAAAAGTTTACATGTGCACAAAATTTCCATGCAAAACTACATAGAAACAGGCATGCGATGCTAACTTTTTGATTAGAGAAATAGTTTGAGTTGAATACAGGTAGCTTCCTTGTTTTTGTGCTTGCAAACATAAAATATGTCGTAATTCACATTGGTAATATTATGCAACTATGCAAGGGTGATAGGTTTCTGAAAGGGAAAAAGTATGAAAATTGGAAGTGTTTGGACAAAATACAAATCGATCTCTGAAGAGGGCATTCATATTTCCATTGGAAAAGTAAACAGGTGAGGGAACACATTGTGGTGGTGGTAACAAGCACGGAAGTTTGCTTTTCATGATACATCCGTCTTAGCTGAAACGAAAATACATGCATCTAAATTTCGTCTCGGCTCTGTTGCCGGAGCATTGTGTCGTGTAGCAAGTCCATTCACTGGCGCATTACCTGCGTGGGTACCACCATCATACATGACGACGTTGCTCATACCGTTGCTCTGGCGTTGATAAATACGTGATATTGAAATGGATCTAATGTATCTGTTGTCGACCGTTTGTTTGGCCTTGTATATTGCTTAGTGACGTCCACTGGTTTGGTATGAGATTTACTCTATTCGGTTCAGTAGGCTCTTTTGTAGTCATCGGGGGACTGAAAATGGTGCACTATCTGAGGAGTGAAACTATTTAAACAAATAAAACTCGTTTCCAATTCCCAAATTCCCTGCACCAAGACTAGGTCTAGGCTGCTCGCTTTGAGTTCTTTAGTTCGTTCGCAAACGTTTGGCCTTATTTTATGAAAACTCGTCAAACATTTCATTACTCATCGTAGTCGTAATTCTAAACAATGTAGAAGGTTTAAATTTTATATTTAAAATGAAGTGGATTGATTGCCAAGATATGACATTGAGCATTATGCGTCCATAGTACATGATGTGAACAATAATGAAAACGAATGAAATGGAGTTCCACATGGCTGGTATTTAAAGAAGCAACGTGATATGGGTTATTATCTCGATGGGATTTTCGATGAACGAAACACGCGGTTACAAAGTAGCCAGGTTGTAAAGATGAATGTTGCGAGTTAATATTTGAAGAATGTACGCTGCGCATAGAATCGAATCTCAGTGAAAAATATGTCAACTCGTCAAAAATACACACTGATGAAACGATCCTTTCATAACAGTGGGTTACGAAGCTGCCTTGTGTTCTCTATGTAAACCTCTCGTAAACTCTGAAACTGTAAAACATTCCCCCGATGATGTAACTGAACAAACGGTCAAAGGATTAATCTAAACCTTGCTGCAGGATTTGAATTTATAAACAAAAGCTCATAACAGCGCAAAGGGGGGGGGTCTTTGAGTCAACACAATAATGAACACTGAGCTTTTAATAAAACATGCAACGATTTCGTTACAGTATAATAAGGAAATGTATGCAATATTCACGTGTTTCAATATTTGCGCATTTGAATTGTCAGATTGGAGAAAGTGTCTTTTATCACTTCAGCCAATAAGCGGTGTCGCTTGCCATTAGGAAAATTTGATTACAGGAGTCTGAAAACGAGCATCTAGTTATTATCGATCACAAAGTCGAAAACATTATATACTGGTATTCGGAAATGTGTGGGTGCTATTAGGTCTTATTGGAGGAAATTTCAATATATGCATATGCAATCCACAAAAGGATTCTCTCCCGTTTTTTGGGAACGCTATTAGTCCTCGGAAGATGTTGTCCAATGCATATATAAGATTTGAAGACATCAAATTTTTAAGTAAATGCACACAAACAAATTTTTCAACAAGCTACTAATTGATTGCATTTTCCTCTTACGCTGCTGTCAAACAAAATATCAACTATTAGATTTTCCCGTTGTATTGTTTAGAAAGAGAGCGTGCATCCGTCAAAAATCTGCTAGGTTGGGACTTGGGACGTGCTATCAAACCTTACTAGGATAAAGAATATATTTATTTTCGGTTTTGTGAAAATCCAATATTGTTTGTTGAAGGCCACTGGCCTAATTGCTTTTTCTCAACTTATTGCATTCAATTGATTCGTGAAAGAACCAGAAAGAAGTGCATGTCAGCAAAGATGTTCCCGGAACTTGTCAGCAACTAGAACTAGAAGTTTCCTCAGAGCATGTGACACATCTTCAAAAAGTCAAATTATGTGGTATATGTTTGATCCGCCCGATCCGCCATTTCGTTTATTATTATGACTACTTTCAGATCAGATTTGAGAGAGTTTGAAATAGTTTATTTGATACTGTCAATTGCGAGTAAATACTAATTATAGTTCAGTAGCACAGGGGTAGATTGATACAAGGTACCCGCACCGTTGTTACCAACTCAACTGGCCCGTCAGTTGCTTAATGTCATATTCAAGTCAAGTCGTGACTTGTTAAAATCTAACTCTCTACATTGGTAAAAACTTCCATTAGAAGCGACCGTTTTACTAATACTCGGAGCAGCACTACCACAATATGTAATACTAAATTAACATTTCGCAATATACCATCCGAAACAATCACGTGCACATTGATTACAGAACGATTTCATGAAATTATAGATTTTGGTAAGCAAGTAGTCCTTCAAATCCCATTCTTTCCAAAATTGCATAAAAATCTGTCACGGAAATCAAGGGCATTAGACTTCAAGCCCCCTTACTGTCAATCACAGATTGTAAAAGAAACCAGATCTTTACCTTGTTAATCAATATATGGTTTGGCTTTGCCACTACATGAAACGACATTTACTTTGTTTTGCTTTTCGTTTCATAATCCAACCTAAGAAAGACGCATGATTCAAGATACACTTACGAATATCCAATATGACAATCACGCATTTAGTTAGAAACGTTTAGTTTTACAACGCTTTGATATTTATGTCAATCTTGTCGTGTCAGGCAACCTTGGTTTGAGACAGTTTTTGAAATGCTGCGTGTGATTTATTTCAAATGCGTCATTTCCAATGCAAAGATGCATGCATCAAGTGTGTACACTGGTAGGTTCCTGTAGTGTGTATTTAGTTTTGAAGGCCAGACATGTTGTCAGCATTTGAGCAAAAAATAGATCTTGGAGTTATTTCCATTTTCAATTTAGAATCACTCTTCGTATCCATTTAAAAGCTTAATTGTTTACTTTGCTATCCGTGTAATTACTTTCCAATTTTCAATGCTCGGAATTAGTTTCGGCGTAGTTTTCATGGTTCCAAGAAGTGTAGGAAGCAATGGGCAGCATGGTATACAGAAACAGATTATCAAGACATTTCACTGGCGAATATGTTCCATTTATGTACATACATCCATTCGCCTACATAATGCCTCGTTTATTATTAACTTTTGTGACCTTGCAACTCTTTAAACTGGATGCTACTTTTCCATTTCCAACTTCTGATTACAGTATTTTTTATTGTAAACGTGACAAGATCTAGTGAAAACAAATTAATTATACAATTGACATCAAACATCTCTTTGTTGCAACCTTTTATCGCGTGCAATTGAGTTAAGTAGTGCACACGTTGAAGGCAATTCAAATGAAGTCGGTGCTTTCATAATTACGATGTCACTTTGTTATATTGCTATTATACGATTCAGTGTAATGATGATGTTGACATGTTTGACGGACGACGATCAAGTAGTTTCTCGTTCACAAGGATGAAATTCCATTTCTGAAAATCGTTGTCCCTTTCACAACCTACAAAGTGGGCTGTTTTCCTGCAAAGAGAATATCCACATTAGTATTGCCATGTCCCGTGTTTAAACTAGTGCAATTAATTAGCTCAATGTAGGAGTACAAGGCTTGGAAACATTACGTTGATTAAATTAACAATCCTATCTATTTGGGCCAAACTCTTCCCAGAATAGCTGTGTTCGTCACATACAAAACAAGTTACGTATGGTGCAAAAAACACCAGCCACAAGACTGAAAGTAAAAAGTCTTACCCATTTTCAGTAAGACAATGTCTGGAGGTTAAGTCTCTGATATAAAAAACTTGAGATTGAGAAGCTTCGTCGAGAGGACCAGCAGCTTTCAGCTTCATCCTATCAGGAAAGTACATGATGAATTCGCCCCGAAGCATCATTGTCAATCCAGTATCGTTGTATACAGCATTTATCATGCCTAAATGAACTTGATATGTTGCTGTCCGGGGATCTAAACAAGAAAATAAACGGCTAAAGCACAACGAAAACATTCTTTCAGCATAATCCCATGATTCTTCATAGCCAACTTACTTTCCCTTAGAATCCGAACCATCCATTGCTGACTAAAATCAATGGTCTCTAGGGAACTCGTGTTTGAACAAGGTTTCGTTAATGGACGTCCATTTTTAAATGGGGATATGGCTGGATTTATTGGATCGGATAATTTTTTCACCACTCCTCCTGCAGATATACACTATGAAATGAAATTAGCATTTTATAACAATGTTAAAAGAGCTACAGTTTCCGGATTGTTTACCTGTTTTGATCCGATATTCTCAATTGTATAAAGTGCCCGATTCACTAGTGCATGACAATTGGGCACTCCGATGTAAAGTATTAAAACGAAGGTCACTGTTAATTGAAACAATCTTTGTTTCTCCATGTTTAGTGTGTCCAATTAAAATTTAAAAGTTACTGAATTCAGTGAATTAACTTAATATGCGTTGTTAAAATTTACAATTCGCTAGAAAAATGCACTATTTTTGTATTTTGTTCTTATTTTTGTTTCAGTTCTCCCCAAAATGATGAGTTCCATAAAATGAGCTTAAGTTATTATATGAACGAAGGCCAAAACTCACGTTTTATTGCAAACCGAACAAGCGTAAGGAAGGAAAATAATGATAACGCACTCCTAATGATCAACTAATTGAAACAACTTTTATCATACAACAGTTCAAGATCGTTCAATTCGAAATACGAGAATTTTCCTTAATTAACGAAGCATTCATGCATATGCGTGAACAAAACATTTAAATCCATTCCGCTGTATTTTGACTCTATCCTACATTGTATTGATGCAAGATGTTTGTATTCATGGAATAGTCGAAAATTTAATTATGAAATACAAATCCATTTTGACTCATTTTGAGCTAGCGTTATCTTCTCTGTACCGTTTTGCACTATTGTCATTATCCCAATTAATAGATTAAGGTTCGCTTGTCTTGTTTATCAAAGGTCATTTAATATTTTGCTCATTTCTACTAAACTTGTTCTCATGAAGGATTCTATGCTGTACAAAAACCGTTTTAAGTCCAAAACGTCATTCTATGCTACCAACCTAGTATAGGGATCAAGATACAACCGCTCCAGTCATTTTTTATTTCTCTCTGTACAATATTGATTTACGAAATTCCCATCAACTTTACCTGGAAACGAGAAATGTAACCATCATTGTATGCGATTCGCCTTTTTCAGCTCGTGTTTTATGCATTTGCGACGAAACATCAGATTGTATGCAGTACAGTTTGATTGACCCAATAACTTCATAAGCTTTCGCATCGAAATCAAAATGACGGGTGAAATTGTCATCGATAGCCCAGCGAATGGTCATATAACACTCATAAACAATGTTTTATCTAACATGGGCTCTCCTACTGGTTAATGAAACATTGGCCAACAAATAGTAGCTCTTGTGAATTGATATTCCTATTACTATTTGCCTTATGTATTATTCAAGCATATCCGATATCCGAACTTCATACGCTGTCCCTTTCTTTAGGTAACGCATAATCAATTTCACCAGTCCGAATGCAGTATTCAATTTCTTTTATGTCCATACACAAGAAAAGAATTGTAGCTGTGTCAGTAGCAATAGTAGGACACAGTTGCAAAAAATCTAAAGTTGTTTTGTAACATAACATAACACTGCAATTATATTATTATGACGGTTAAATAAACCTCTTTCATTTTGATACTAAACTGTTCAATCTTTTAAAATAATACTTCACTTTGTTAGTGGCATTGACGTCAGCGGTTTTATGCTGAAATATTCAATGTTGTATGTTTACGTAAAATATTCTAACCTAAGTGAATAATCATAAAAAGTCCCTTATAAAAATTAATTTGTCTTCCTTTATGGTTTAAGTACAGCTACATGAAAGCTAGTGAAATATTAGTTCGGGGA
Source organism: Salina celebensis (assembly GCA_036561885.1). NCBI lineage: Eukaryota > Metazoa > Arthropoda > Collembola > Entomobryomorpha > Paronellidae > Salina > Salina celebensis. The sequence continues at coordinate 9,885 of JAAXOA010004728.1, forward strand.
AAGTGATCTTCCTAAGTAGTTTCGGCATAAGCGACGTTCGGTAGAGAATTAAAGTAGAAGTGAACAAGATGCCAAGGATGTTTGTTGATCATACAAGTGCCTTTTTTGCATTGCAAGTT
>JAAXOA010004729.1:0-10001 GCA_036561885.1 Salina celebensis
ACACGAAAACAATGATCGATGCATGTATACTGGAACTAATGAAGGTAATGGGATTTTGACGGATGAATGTGGAAGGAGAGAGAATCCGTGGCATCGGTGGGATTTGGTTAGTGTCAATGGAAACGGTGAGTTTTTGTTGAAGCATCGGCAAACAGGAAGGTTTGCAGCTGCAAATGGGGACAGTATTAAGACATCCAGTGCATGTGACCGCACAGATAAAAATTACCTGTGGAAATTGGAAAACTGACGAAACTACAGATGTATACTTTTAGTATTAGTAAAATTACTGTCGACTTAATCATATTTTGTTCACTCTGATTATTCATGATTAATTATATACGAATGAAAGTAATAAGATTTCTCCCTAGCAAATATTCAAATGTTCTAAAGCATTAAACTTGTTTAAATCAAGACTCATCCGGCCCAAAACAATATCATAAGCAATTTAAAGCACATTTCTTCAAATTGGGTTTTACGACTACTTTCTAGCGTGCATACCAGTGTTGTTATTGTTCCATGAAAAATTGGTTTTCTTGCATATTTACATGAAATCATTTGGAAATATTTAAAAATATCATGTAAAGATGGATATATTGAAAAATTCATTTCAAAGGCTCTATTATGGCTATTCGGCATATCGCAGCGTCAAATACTTTAATCTTCTACCAATATTCTAGTAGTCAAATACATAATTGATACGAGTTTTGAATGTCAATTACGGACTATAACTCCACCGACTCTTTTTGTAAATCTCTACAAGGTAGTCTCAGCGCAAAGCATTTTCATTAATTTTGGAAGTCTTTGTGCGGTATCTTATGTTTACTAACATATGGCAAAAGCAACATGATTTATAAAGAAAAATAGAACTTATACGTTATTATACGCTCATTTATCAATGTATTTTTGAATGTTTACATACATGTTTTTACATATTTCCATTTTTACATACATGTTTTTACATATTTCCATTTGTACACACATGTTTTTACATATTTCCATTTTTACATACATGTTTTTACATATTTCCATTTTTTCATACATGTTTTTACATATTTCTATTTTTACGTAATCGACTCTGGTACATATATAAACTATAATATTTCACATAAAGAAACTTTATTTAATTTTAATACATATATTACATTTTTGACCATTGTAGAATTGTCATTTTTGACTCAACTTAAAATATGGACATGTCTAATATCTTTATATTTTATTCATCGTATTGATTAGGTTCTTAAAAAACAACATATTGTTCGCCTTACCGACATATACCGATACAAGACTTCATATTAGTCACGTTGACTCGCACGAATTGCTCGATTTGTCGTTCTCCCATTTCTAATAGCCTCATCAGCGCCGCCGCAAGACCTGGATCGGCCCGCCTGGAGAAACTTTTGTCCCGGCCCTAGTATAGGTAAAGTAGTTGAAAAATAATGCACGAAAAAAATAGTATAAGATGATATTTTAATGTTTCATAGGAAGGAAATCTTCATGGTTCAAATGAGACGAGTTCAGGACCAGCAGCAAGAGAATCCTTAGTCCAATGGTGCTCATGAACAGCGCCGCCGCAAGACCTGGATCGGCCCGCCTGGAGAAACTTTTGTCCCGGCCCTAGTATAGGTAAAGTAGTTGAAAAATAATGCACGAAAAACATTAATATAGTTGTGCTTCTACAATCATGTGCAATGTGATTCTACCCACAGATTAAACCGCTTCTCAATTTAATAAACCACTACTACCTCTGGTTCGAGGAGTACAATCTGGCAGTTTTAATAATAATGGCGTCGAGCTATACAGTGTACTACAAACAGAAACGGTGGCGAACAATCACACGGTTGTTAATATTGATTGGGAACATTGTGAACACATATGTAATAAAAGGGCTCTGATTAAGTTCGGTCATAAACTAAAGTAACAAACCAGCTCTTTTGAATTTAATCTTTAGATTATTTCAACAAAATTAAAAAAATTCAACCAAAAATATGCAGACGAAAGTGTTTTTCTTGTTCACCCGACAACTTTGTTTCAAAATTGAATTTTCCGATACTATTTTGCCTTTCTTTGAATAATATGCAAAATAGCGTCGAATCTAAACAGCCGTATTGGCACTTCAGTTTGAAAACTTTTTTTTAACGCACATTGGCTCTTAGTTGGGCGCAGCGCAAGGCAACAGTAACAAATTGGCTGGGAATTTTATGCTTATAGCACGTACGATATGCTTCTCGAACACGTAAAAATGGTCCAGTACACAATATACATGCAAAATATGCGGCTATTTGTGTGTATTCAGCTATGCGGGAAATGGTTGCAAAGTAAATAATGATTAACAGCTTAATAGGATGAACGTTTTTGCGGACATAAATTGACCGACAGGATGCAATTGATCAGAAAACGCATAACTCGGCAAATTTCCGAAAATGCCAATAAAGTAAATAAACACTCGCCAAATAAGTCCACATTTTTATAAATTCCCTTTCTGCTTAAAAATTTTTAGTTAAAAATTACTTTCTTCGTCAGACCGTCCCGGCCCCGCCTTCGCACGGGACCGTCCCGGCCCGCCTGATTGCAGACTCTGGCAGGCGCCTTCAGGCGGCCCTGAGCCTCATTCAGTAGTCTTAGCATACTGGGAAAGAATACTATCCCCGTGAACGTAGTTGATTTGTCGCGTCAATTTGCTTGTGGAAACAAGTTATTCAGAATGATCACCAAACTACAAATTGCCAGCATTCGGCTGGAGAGCCAGCTTTTTCCGTATTTGTACACGCTACCTCTAAGATGGAGCAACGACTTCACCCACATGGTTGTTCAGAGTCCTTCAAGGCGATCGAGAATTGGAATGTTTTCATCCATGCTAAATTTGTGGCTACAACTCACTGTCATTCTTTACATATTATGTACACAGTTCACCATAAACATGAGATCATCTTACACTACCTTTCACACGGTTGTATACCTGATTTCGATTCAAATTACTGCTTGGATATCATTGGTGTTAGCCGTTATGTGGATTCACGTAGATGCGATTACAGTGGGGCTGAAGCGCCTTGTTCAACTGGATGATGAAACCTCAAATCGTAAGTAAATCAATTTGAAAGTGCTTATTATGCCAAAATGCTACTCGTATACTCAAAAGTAGTATGCGCAATTGAAGGAGGCGTTGTAGCGTAGTTTAGAATTCGTGTACCGAGCAAATTCATTCGTAAGTTGTATTAGGAGATTAACCATTCAAACGGAGCCAAGATTATGCCAATCACGAAAAATTCATAGACAAAAACATCACATTTTCTTCCAAAAATTATAGAAATAATAATAGCGAACAAAATCCGGCTACAGGGATTTGAAACCGATTTACAGAGCGGGCATGATATGAAATCGAAACTTTTACAGACAGAACATTTGATGCATTGATTATTTCAAAGTAGTACTTTGTCCATGGATGCATACCTTTTAACCTTTTTTATGCATTAACTTTTTCCATAGTTGGGGCTTATCAATTCGACGAAGGACAGTATGTTCGATTGGATTTATCCATATATGCAATGCATATCCAAGGAGCAGTAACTGCGTTCCTGCTTCCATTGGCTCTAATCTACGTAAATTTGGATCCACTGTACTTCGTGTTCGAGAATTTATATTTGGAAACAAGTGATGCGGCAATTCCAGCCTGGTGCTGCGGTTACATCATAAGATTTATCTCAACAGCATTTGCTGTGGCAGAATCCAGCAGATATACACAATTTTTTGCTGATGTCATGGCCTTATTTATTAACAACCTGGAGCACTACCTTGTTGTTATTCAGCATCAAGATTTCCATGCGTTCCATAGGAGCTATGTCAAAGTTGTAATACTCATGAACTTTTTGCGCACGTATGTCTCTATTCAACTCTTCATATTCTTGTCAACATTCTTTTGGCTTGGGGTATTCACAATGTGGGTTGTATTCAAAGGACTTGGAAAAATCCACGTTTTCATTTATGTGTCCGCTGCACTGTTCAGTTTATTCACTTTCCTGGTGGCGTTTTTTGCACTCTCTAAGCTTATAAAAATAACAAATCTGACAAAGACCAGTTTGTATGAGCACTTCATAATACTCTCAGAAGAAACTACATTATTTCAGCGTCGTAAACAAAAAATCAGTCAAAAAAGGCTTCGATACTTGCAACCAATTGTTTTCTATTATGGACAAGTTGAACCCGTGGACGAAGAAATGTTTACTGCGTACTGGTTTCACTTTGTTGATAATCTGGTATCTAGTTTGTTGTTATTTGATTTGTTTTAAAAGTCAGTCAACAAGTTAAACTCATGCACGTTGTTTAGAAATTGTCCATTGTGTTGTTGTAGCTGTTGAACATTACATATTAAGGTAGAATTTTCATTGTTATCTTAAACCAAATTTAATAAGAGCGAAACAATGACTGATAAGCCATAACGCGAGCACCATGGTGTGATAAGATCGCGTATTGCGCAGGTAATCGAAAATAATCAACAAATTCAACTTGCGATTTCGATCCCTTTTGCAAGCCAAGCATTCCTGAAAAAATTTCTTACCACAATCATAATGAATAGTTACGCCAGACTTTCATGATTCTCGAAACATGAGCAATACTCGTAGCACGTGGAACCAAACAAGGCCACAACGCTTACGGAACGTTGGCAGTAGGACTGGGTGACATACAGACAACTTTGGAAAAATGAATCAACTTTTCAATCCACGAAGGTTGTGGATTTTTATTCTTTTTTTAAAATATTAACTTCGAATCGAAAAATCCATGAACTAAATGACGAAAGATTTTTTGACCCGTATTAGAGGTAAGCAAACCGACGTTCATATGCAGACGTACAACAGCATGGCTCAGACATGATAGGCCCTACTCATCAGTAAATAACCAAGGGGGATGCTGATGGTTCTATTTTAAGCATATAAATATGTATAAATCGATGCAACTGAACATACGTACACTATCTGTCTAACGGTTGCATCTACAAGCGGGCCATCGATTTAGGGAAATCCTTGCTTGAGTTATGTTTATGTCACTCAATATGGGAAATACCATAGCCTGGGAATCATTGCGAGACATATGTGTGCGGTTTGAAGTTTGTATCATTATCCTCTAAAATTGTTTGTAGGTGCATTGTACATGGTCAAAATAGCCTAATAACTTGACGAGTGCTGGCCTTTAAGAAATTGAAGGCTACAACCGTGGTTTGATTGACTAACCTGTAGATACCCATGCAATTATTTTTATAATTATTCAAAAATTTGTAGTTCTTTAATTAAGTGTAAAGGTAAACCGATCTACACCTATTTTGTTTACAATTAGATTCAAACTGGGCGTTATGCGCAACAGACCTTTCTCCGTATTCAATTCAGTTCGCATTGTATAATTCAAACATATCGTATGTTGCAACATAGCAAAATTCATAGAATAAATTCAAATCTGTTTTCTTGCCTACACTTACATAGCTTTCGTGTTTCGTCCATACTTATTGCTTTGACAAAGTCTATTTCTAATCACATACATTCAACAATCCAGTGTAAACCACAAGTCAACTAGCGTTCAGTGATATCAACTGGCTTTCAATTTCAACTAAACTCATACTGGCTTGCAAGCCTAGAAGTTATGTATCCGAAACCTGAGTCATACAAACAAATTCAAGTCAATGTCTACAAATTCTTTGAAATGATTGAAGGATACTTGTAACGTGTGTTTCATTACAATAAGTATATATGACATCAAAATCAAAAATGTACTTTACCAGAGTGTACTATTTGAATGCCACTTCTTCGTAGCACCTTAAATTCTAAACATTAGATAACACGAGTAAGTTTATGAGGGTGTCCAGCCAATTTTGAAACCAACTTCGCGGGAACTCCTTGTCAATGCAGGCAATCGGCTTGTGCCGAATTCTGATGCTTGACAAACTTTTTGTTACCTTAGTCCAAACCAGCTTCGTTTGTCTTTTAGTGGGCGATCTACTAAATGCATACTCACGGTGAGATGCCTGCACAAGACATCGTATTATTTGGGTGCTTGTCTCGGTTAGTCCTGATAAAACAGAGATTGCACACAAAAGAATTGGAAATCCACCTGAAACAAGGACAAGGAATACAAAATACACATAGGTTGGAACAAACTTGAAGCCAACTAAAATCACCCAAGCACCTAACATAAAAATCCAAAACAGAAAAGAAAAAAGGATTGGCACAACTTCATCCGCAAAATTTGCAACCATCGTGAATGGTATTTGTACACTTTTGAAGTTGACCACACAGTTAGCTACGGCTGTATGAGTTTTCTGAGACTCCTTTAGTATAGCGGTGAGGGACACTTGAATCGCATCCAACATGAGCAAATCCCGCGTCAGATAAAATGCAATTGATCTTGCTACCTCAAAACAGGCGGACGTGAATAGAGCCCGAATCAGAAAGCAGTTGGCGTACACAACAGTACTTGTCGTTCGATATAATGGATCCCCGAGTATGTCTCCGAAAACCGCGTAGTACGGATCAAATTTGAAAATTAGAGAGGAGAAGTAAATAAAGACGCCAGTTGGAATTGCAAGGCATATTACCCCCAAAACCGTCAAGTCCATCGGAGTCGGTCGCGTGGATTTTTTCTTGTTGCCAGCTTCTGCAAAAAAATTAAAATTGTGATTTAAGTTTTCGAAAATACGCATGGTGAATGTAGAAATAGACTTACGATTTTGGATTCGGGATGTAACTTTAAACAAGGAGTTTGCCCCTTCCATTATTTCCGGATTTGTATAGTTCGTGTGATAGTACAAAAATGAGCCGCCAATAATTAATGAGCAAATAATATGCAAAAATGCGATACCAATGTTGTAGCCAGGTCGCCCAACCAGTACCCAGAACAAAACATCGTAGATGCTCCCAATACCACACAGAAGGCAGAACAATGAACTCATTTTAAACAAGAAGATGTGACGCTTGCAGGTGTTCAGACCGAGAGAGGAGTAGTTGTTTTTCCATTTAATTGGTAAATCATAGAGGTATCCAAAACCTATGTCGTACAGTTTTAACGCTGTCCTCTGGTAAATATTTGTCATTTTTTGGCACGAAGGAAAACAGTACTGAGGGACTGAACTATTCGATCTTGGGAACCTAGAGCGATTCGGCGATTTGAGGGATTCGGCCTAGTTTTCTGAAACTTTCAACTGGATGTAACAACTTTAGTTCCTCGCAGCATTATTGTTTTTTTTTTTCTGTCCATGGAACAGTTTGGAATAAAATAAGAAAGCATTATCGGAAGTCGATTAAGTTGTTTTTGCATAAATTCAATTGGAAGGCTTCTGTTCTTTTCGTTCCAGAAGCTTTACTTTCATATAGATATGTATTGTGGAAAAAAATAACTTTATACAAGATGTTTTGTTTGAATCGATTTTAGTTTCCTCGTGTCATCGATTATTGTTTCAAATTGTCAAGGAAAACACATGATTATCCGTGTTGAACTAGGAGCCGTAAATTTTACAATGGTTAGCGTTATAAATAATTTAGATTACCATGTGGCTTTAAACCCAATCATGAGTAAAAAGTGTCCCATTTTTTGCACAATATATTCCATTGGAGAAAAAAATGATTCTTTGATTATGTACAACGAAGCCTAATAAGGACTAGTTATTTATCGAAGAACTCTGAAGAATTTAAGTCATTCCAGGGATATTTGAGAGCTTTGTTATTAACTGACAGATTAGTTGTAATTTGGACTTACAAAATGGCTAATTGCAATATAGGAATATTTTATTTGCCAGATACGTCCGTTCTGGAAGATAGCAGAGAACAACACTTATCATGCACTGCTTGAATACGACTTTTTCTCTTACTGTTTTCAGTCTTTTGTCTTTCTTAGAGCACTAATATTATATGCATGTTTTAAAGAAAAAACATCTTATATAAGTTATTTTTCCACAATACATGTCTGTATAAAAAAAGCTTCTGGAACGAAAAGAACAGAAGCATCCCAATAGAATATACGAAAAACAACTTAATCGACTTCCAATAATGCTTTCTTATTTTGTTCCAGACTGCTCCATGGGAAGAAAAGAAATCAATAATGCTGCGAGGAGTTGAAGTGACTACCTCCAGTTGAAAGTCTGAGAAAACTAGGCCTACTCCCTTTTAACCGTGCATTTAACTGGCTTGAAAAACATTCAAAACTACTACATTTTCAATGAGTCTCAACACTACAGGGCACTGGCGAAATAAACGCGAAGGTTTCAAATAACTAATCGTTCAGTCCTCCAGTACCTGTTTTTTGCCTTAGAAAAATGACAAATATTTACCAGAGGACAGCGTTCCTGTATTTTTTGCAATTTAATTGTATCACTTGCTATAATACAAGTGGACGATAACCACACTAGGCACAAAGTTGTTGGTGAACACACATGTCAATGATATAATGACTTAAAATATCAACAAGATGTTAGAAGGTACCATAACTTTCCACGTGTAAATACGGCCTCAATTCTCTATCGCCGTTCACAGTTGGCATTCCGAGACAGTTTTAAACTTGTCAACAAGAAAATATAACAAATTTATGATTTGATTATATATTTAAATGTTAAAATCGCGTGTTGAAGAAGCGCAATTCTCTCCATCAGGTAGGATAATATTAATATATCAGATGTTACTTCTGTTATCTACCATCCCACCAGTCGTTTTAAAATACACATTTCTCGAGGTAAATGCGTTCTAAATATAGATGTAACAAACCCAAGCGAACATGTATCACATCTTTAATCAAACACTTGTTGCAAACACTAACTTTTATTCAAAAACACCTAAACAATATGAATCTCCTTATAATACAATACGAAAATTCTTTTCCTTTTGTTCCCTTTTTAATTCTGTCTACTTTGGAAAAGTAGACCACATTAGCCCAAAATGTCCATTTCTAAACACTAGTTTTAAATACTTCCTAGGGATTTTATAAATATTTGGTAGCAAAACAGTTCAAGTGATGTTTGACTGCAGGAAACCCAAATCTAAAATGAATGCAACTTCCTTTGTATGCGGTCAAAATCAGACGTGAGTGTGCCTTTGCGTATATAAACTATGAGTATAAGTTTCAATCGTAAGTGCGTACCATTTCCTTCATTTATATCTTGTACAAAACACAAACGACTAATTATTCCATCTGCACATTTATGAGTGACTAATAGCAATTACCAAAGTTGTTGAAGGTATTCCTTTCAGTTCCATTTGCATATTCTGTTGATAAGTACACATTTTGTTTCACAACAACCTAGAATGTGTTTGGGATCTACTTCTGCACCTGGCCTGTTGGCTATTGCACTTGGTTATTTAGTAATTCTATGCACCAGCGCAAATCGTACGTAATATCTAATTTACAAATCCTTTGCACTTTTTTAAAAAAATAATACAGTTTTTCTTCTGTTATAGTTACTTGTTACGACGGGGGTCCAGTCGGCCCTGAAGAGTCTGCCGGAAACACCACATGCAAACAGATTGGAGGCCTTCAGGCCTGCAAGTGTCGTAGAACCTACGACACATGGGATGGATCAAGGTTTTCTGCATTAGGATGCACCGAAGCGCACACTTTGACTTCTTCAGATGGACAGATATGTGAAGAAAACAGAAACGTAAAAGTTGATAACACTGGCACCGTTTTAGCCCCGGGTCGTACGTGTTACTGTAACACGGACTTCTGTTGTACGGAGAGAGCTGTTCTACAGGCAGAAAGTAACGGAATTTCGAAACCCAGTTCCCAAAATTTAATGTTATCTGGACTTCCATTATTACTAACACGTTACTTTTATGTTACATAATCTACTACATCACGGAGCGAGTATTTTAGAGCATGGTAGCACAGATCGAGTGAAGGGACATTTAGCGCGTGTGGCTAACCGGTAACCATATACAGTCCAACCCCTCTATAACGTACTGCTCTATAACGGTCACCCCTCAATAACGGTCGAGGTTACTGTCGCCCGTACCCCATTTAGCACGTGTATTTTA